>JAOQML010119020.1:0-21255 GCA_027568935.1 Erythroxylum urbanii
TATATATTCGCTGCCAGTCGTTTTTCTTTTATTGGCGACGAATCTATGATATGGTAGGATAATGTTTGGTATTTCACGATGAATCTGAATTTCATCTCCAAATGTAATCACTGAAAAAAAAATTTAAGTGAGACGACATCATTCGTTTAACGACAAACAATGTCATGCCAGCATCTGAAAAATTTAACCCAAATCCCCCCACCCCACCTCCTTGCTTGTTTCTTCCTCCTCTCTCCTGAATTAATTTTGGCCATTTTTGCTTTCTTCGTCATTATGTTTTATGTGGGTTTCTCTGTTAACATGATATTTTCCTCTATCGTCTCCCTACAGTACTACTCAACCTAGTAAGAACTTCTTGGATTTGTTCTAGGTTTATTTTACATCTATCATTGTGTTTGTTAAATGTGATAAAGATGGGTCAAACTTAGGATTAGTTGTTAAGTTGTTTGCTTGGATTAGTTGTTTCAATGTGTTAATGATGGTGAAGAAAGGCAACAGAGACGATGAATGCTTGAAGAAGACTTTAGTTAGGTTATGCTTATAAGGTGTTCGATGAAAGTCCTCTAGTAGTTGATGTATTATTGAGACTTTTGTTAATTGGTAGCTGATGTTGTTATGTTTGAAGAAGACTTAAGACGTTTGTTAATTGGTAGCTGATGTATTATTAATTACTAGCTAATTGTTCACTGTAAAATAATCATTAGATTATGAATCTTTGGACAGTTGTATGAAAGATTAAGAAAGTTCAATTATTTTTTATTTTTTCATAGTGTATCATAATTGCGATGATCTTGAATTAGTTTTTATTTTTTCTCACACAACTTGTATGATTTCTTGATATAATTTATTAGTTATTAGATATATATCCATACTTTTTTGGTTCTATTTAATAAGCATTGCTTTGAAAAGTTCACTCACTTGAAAAAATTTAAAGTTATATGGTTCATATGAGAGACCTCTGAGAATATAAAGGATATGAATTTTTAGGTATTTTTTGGGTGTATTGGTAAACGAGAGCTCTCTTTTAGATATATGAGGGGTTATAAAGCTCTCATTATGTGACTATAAGTCCTAGGATATGAATTATAAAATGACATACTTTTATAATATAAATATGGTCTATAATGATTATGAGCTTGTTTCGTACTATTTTGATGATTAAGGAGCCTATACTAATGATAAAGATGTTGCATACTCTTTTAATGTGTATACTTATTTCCAAGATGAATTTGCATTGCATCAAGAACTAAAAAAATGCCTAAAGTGTGTTAACTTTGAATTTGATTTAAAAGTAGAGAAAGTATAGGAATTAGTGAAAGTGGAGAAAGTATAAAAACTAATTAATGTGTTATAATTAATTTCTTTTAATGTGTTCAGCATTCTTTGTTGTGCTTTAATTATGATTTTATAATACCATCAAGAAGATATTTTATATTTAGTTGGTAATGGCATATAGGGTTTATTTGCAGATTTTGTGTTCCTCTATTTGATTGGAGTCAAAACTGCAGAACTCGTGTGACAACTTCGGGTATACGAATTAGTAGTAATCATTATTGTTTTATATATCAGTTTTCGTTTCTTTTTGTTGTATATTTTTTACTTAACTGGTGCATATGAATTGATACAACGTTGTTGACTGCATATAATATTAAACATAGGTTTTTTAACGTAATATAAAATGAAAAATGCATGCTATAACTCTATTGTCTTTTTTTATTATATAGCTAAATGTATAAGAGTTGGATGTCTCGTCGAAAATGGTCAACTGAATACATAGACGGAGATAAGAGTTTTATGTAATTTGTAAAAGATCAAATGGGTGATGAATGTAATGTTCGTTGTCTATGCATCGATTGCTTAAATGTCAACTTCCAAAGTCAAGATTTGGTATATAATGATTTGATCATCCTAGGCATAGGCAAATTCTATACTCTTTGGCTTTATCATGGTGAATGTAAAGAAGCAAGTTATAGTAGAAGTGGCAGTACATCTTGTGATGATAGTTCCAATAATGATGTTGATGATTGTGATGTGAATGACGATGGTGATTATGAGATTGATGAGATGTTAGACGATTGTCAGAATTATATGGAGATTATGAATGAAACAAGAATGCCTAACATAATTGGTAGTATTACAGAAGATAATTTTGGGAAGTTATTGAAAGTTGCTCTAGAACAATTGTATCCGAGGTGCTCTAATTTTTCTCAACTATCATTTGTTGTGAAGTTGTTGCATTTGAAGGTTTATAATAAATGGAGTAACAAGTCCTTTGACATGTTAATTGACTTACTAAACAATGCATTACCTATCGGATATAACTTGCCAAAATCTTACTATGATGCGAAGAAGCTGTTAAGGGCCCTTGGATTGGGATATATTTCAATTCATGTTTGTAAGTATGATTGTGTTCTTTATTGGAAGGAAAGTAAAGAACTTTAAGAGTGTCCTATTTGTGGTACATCAAGGTGGCGGGTGAATGATGGAGAGGGAAAAAGATGCTGATGAAAATCCTTCGATACTTTCCTATTAAGCCACGATTACAAAGACTTTTTATGTCAATAAAAATAGCCATAGTTATGAGGTGGCATAAAGAGAAACGCATTGATGATAACATTATGCGTCATCCAGCAAACTCAATGGCATATAAAGAGCTTGATATAAAGTTTCCATGGTTTGGCCAAGATTGTCGTTATGATCGACTTGGATTGGCCTCAGATGGATTTAATCCTTTCGTCAATATGAGTAATTCATATAGCATGTGGCCGATGATTCTAGTCCCATACATTTTACCTCCATGGAAGTGTATGAAGGAGCCTTTTATGTTATTGTCTTTGCTTATTACAGGACCTACTAGTCTTGGTAAGGGCATCGATGTTTACTTGCAACTATTAATTGATGACTTAAGCGATCTATGGGAATTTGGATTACAAAATTTTGATGTTGAAGGCAACACATTTAGAATGCATGCTGCTGTTTTGTGGACTATAAATGATTTCCCAGCTTATGGGAATTTGTCCGGGTGGAGCACTAAAGGGTATATAGTTTGTCTTATCTGTAATCATCAAACATATTTAAAAAGGATACGAAGTAAAATATGTTATATGGGTCATTGTTGTTATTTCAAACATGGGCATAGATGGCGAAGAAGTAAACAATTTAATGGCACAGTTGAGTTGGGTGAAGCTTCGATGTAGTTTTCCTATGATGACATTGTTTACCAGTTGTCACATTTACGTGACATTATACCTGGCAAACATCCAAGTAATAGAAAGCGTAAGAGAAATGATATCGAATTGAATTGGAAAAAATAATATTTTTCAACTTAACATATTGGAAGGAATTACTATTGAGGCACAATCTTGATTTTATACATACTGAGAAAAGCATTTGTGAGTCCATTTTAGAGACTGTCATAGGAATTGATGGGAAATCCAAAGACACAGTTAAGGCTAAACTAGACTTGGAAGACATGAATATTTGAAAGGATTTGCATTTGAAAAGAAGAGATGATGGCTCATACTTTATTCTCCCTGCTTACATGTCAAAAAGTGAGAAATAATCATTCTATCAGTTCCTCCAATCAGTCAAATTTCCTAATGGGTATGCATCTAATGTAGTTTGTTGTGTGAATGTTAAAGAGGAAAAAGTGTCAAGGTTAAAAAGTCATGATTGTCATGTATTTTTACAATGACTACTTCTTGTTGGAATACGTGGGTGTTTGCCGAAGCATGTATTTGTTACTTTAGGTCAAATGGGAGAGTTTTTTAAGCAATTATATTGTAAGACACTTAAAGTTGAAAAGCTTGATAAATTAGGAAAAGACATAGTATTAATTATATGTAAGCTTGAACTATTATTCCCCCCATTGTTTTTTGATGTTACAATTTATTTGGCAATTCACTTATCATATGAAGCAAAACTTTATGGACCGACTCAATTTCGATGGAAGTTTCTGATTGAAAGGTAATTCAAATTAAATTCAACAAGTATATTTTATATTATTTATTTGTAACAATTCTTAAGTTTATAACTATTTATGTTTACATTTTTATGCTCTCTTAAGCATTATGTATGTAATAGAGCCCAACTAAAGCAGTCTATTGTAGAGGCTTATATAACAAATGAATGCTTGACCTTTTGTTCAATGTACTTAACTGATGTGGAGATAAGATTTAATAGACCAGAATATAACTTTGACTTTCATGCTGATGGTGGGTTGCTTATTTTCTCTTAAAAAGTTTGGCTACTTGGTGTGGGTAAATATGTGGAGTTAACTAAGGATGAATTCAAAATCACTCATTGGTATATTTTGAACAATTACAAGAAAGTACGTACATGGAGTACGTATATTTCTTTTCATTCAAACAATCATATTACAATTTTCTTCATTCACTCTGAGATCTTACTATCATTGCCTTTTTTGGCATAGAGAGCACAAAGACATAATTTCATAGCAAAGGGATTATTAATGTTGAAGAAAGACATAGGTAGAAGTTTGTACCATGGTTTAGAAATCGAGTAGGTTTCATATTGATTATATATTATGTGTCTCATCCTTGTATTTATTTTAAATTTTTTGTACAGATGATACGGTTACATAATCGTAACGTGCAGGAAGCGACAACAGCATTATATAGTTTGACATGTGGGCTACATATTTTTGGGAAGAAATACACAAGTTGCATTGTTAATGGGGTGAGATTTCACATACAAGATCGAGATAATCAAGTTAGAAGTCAAAATAGTGGGGTTGTCATTAAAGGATATCATGATGATGAAGTAATTGACTTCTACGGTGTCATCTTTAAAATAATAGAGTTGCACTACATAAAGGATAAGAAGGTTGTTGTACTTAAATGGAAATGATTTGATCTAATTGACATGAGAGTGAATGGGCACATTACTAGCATAAATGTTAGTAAGATATCGTATGATAATGATCCATTTGTCTTTGCGAGTCAAGCGAAACAAGTTTTCTACATCAACGATACTGTATTGGGTAGCAATTGGAAGGTTGTTCAAAAGTTTCAACAAAAGAATGTCTTTGATTTGTATGAAACAGATATTGGTCAATTGGTTGAGGATCCAGATGAAATCTATCTAGATATTGGATTGGAGTTCAATAACGAAGCCATTCTTGTAAAAGATGCAGATATATCACCATTCTATAAGAGAGACTTCGAGCCTAACATATTTTAACTAGATGAAGTCCAAGCTTATCTTATCTTACAAACAAAAGAAGACTATACTCAGGATGACTTAAGTGAAAATGACAATACTTTGCTCGAATATATTAGTGATGAAGAATCCAACGATGATGTACTTAATGATAATGATTTTCAAAATTTTGATCATGATGATTGAATGTAAATAAATTTTATGTATTTTTTGAAATGTTATATTCATAATTATCTTATGTTATTGATGTTTTACTTATGTTAATTAACGATGACTAGATGCATACTTTTAATGTTTGACTTATGTTTTTACGGAATGTTATGCCGAATGTTATGCTGAATGTTTAGTATTTGACTGCTGATCTCCTAGTATTCATGTTAAAAATTGTTATTTGAGTTAAGATTATAACAATTATTTATATTTCATTTTAAACATGTTCATTATAATGACACCTAGTAGAAACAAAGGATCTTAGAGAGTAGTAACGAACGAAGAAGTTCCTCCTATAAAATAACTAACAATTGATTAATCAAATAAAGAAAGTCAGCAGTAACCTTCACTAATATCATCTGTTAGTCATGAGAGATATTTAAGTCTGTTATTGTTAACTAAACATATTTACAATAATGTTGAAATTACTCATTACATGCTTACTGTGTTTTTCTTATTATAAAATTTTTGTTTTCAGGTTCCAATACAGGCATTAGAAAACGAGGTAGAGTTAAGACAAAAGGAGCTGAGTTGCAACGAATGAATGATGCAATAAATACCAACGTAGCCCACTGGATAAGATCCAATCTTCAAAATTTACTAGTGAGATAGGCGTCGTTGTGAGGAATGAGTTGTCTTGTCTTTAGCATGTTAGGTAGTTGAAGGAAGACAACTTACTCCAAAATTCTTTGGACAAAGTTTCGGTAATATTTTAATTTATTTAATTATATATATTGTGATTTTACTTAAGAAAAATAATAATTTACCTATACGTCTTCTTCACAGATGAAGCTCAATATCGTTGATATCGACACCCCTGAGTTTCAAGCAGTGTTAGTTCATTATTGAAACAAAGGGTAAAGGATCATCGATATAGACTTTATAAATATTACCAATCTTTCTCTTCCGATGATGTGGCAAGAAGACATATTCTGGAATGGGTGAATCCAGAAAATTGGAGTCAAATGTGTGATTATTAGGTCTTAATGAAGGTTCAAGTTTTTTTTCTCTTCATATTTTCCTACCATTAATTTTGTTTATACGTTTTATGACTACTTCTCTTAATTTAGGAAAAGTGTGAGAAAGCTAAGGTGAACAGAGCAAAAATGAAGACTCCTTATAACACCAGCTCCAGATCATTTGTTTCCATCCGATAAGAACTTGTAAGTGTAACGTTTTCAATTTATTATTCTATTTCTTAATACACTAAATTATAATTGGTTATAAGTTTTTAAATTTATATAATAGATCCAAACATAACTCTAAGGACAAGAGTGTGAAAGGATCACACTATACAAGCACATATACTACAAAGAAGGTCAAGGTTGGACTTCTGAAGAGACACAAAGTAATTATGTAAGTACAAACAAATTAATATTCTAATTTATTTTTCTATGTAATAGTAAGTAATAATTTTTTAGTTAACTCGATTTTGTACTTTAAATTGTAGGACAAGATGCAGTAGTTCTTGCAGGTGTCACTATCTGAGTATAATCAGCCCAATATTGACGACATTTGCAACAATGTCCTTAGTACAAGATCGAGCTATATTAAAGGTCTTGGGTATGGCCCTAAGCCTATTGGTGCATCTTCGTCACGACCAGCATATGTGACGGCGCTTCAAGAGGAGAACCGACAACTAAAGACTAAGTTAGATTGTAATATTAAATGAGTGAACAAGGTTAAAAAGATGGTTAAACAATTACTATATTCTGCAAATGTTAGTGATAGTGACTCAGATGAAGACTCTTAGTTTCTAAATGATGTGTAAATATTTTTTTTATATAAAATGCATTCCATTTTATATATTTATTTTATTTGAATTTGTTACTATCTAAAAAATATGTCACCAAGATTAATTATAAAATGAATCATTTTTATATTTCAAAATGTCTTAAAATTGTAATAAATTAAAATAGATTTGTTTTAAAAATTATAATAATATTTAAATTTTAAATAAAATTTTGTCACTAATTAATATTAGCTAACAAAACAAAATCGTCACCAAAAGTTATTACTTATGTTTACAAGAATGTCTCTAAAAACATTTACCTACAACAAAAAATTAGTAGCTAAAACTATTCTGCTACAAAAATATAATTGTCACCAAAAACTATTAGCTACCAAAAAAAATCGTCACAAAAGGTTGTTAGCTACATTTGCAGGAATGTCTCTAAAGACATTTACCTACAACAAATAATTAGTCGTTAAAACTATTCTGCTACAAAAAGGAAATAGTCACTAAAATTAATTATCTACGACTACAGTTTAGTATAAAACCTTTTAATATGAAACAAAAACATCACAAACTCATTCTATGTTCTCATTGGTTATATTTTTTATCGGCAAATTTTTTGTGTCGAAAAAAATTTTTACGACGATTTCATGAAAACATCATGGATGTTGTTTTGCTACCAGGATTCAGTGAAGATTGTGGCGATGATTATTTTTCATTGCAAATTAGAATTGACAATGATTTTTTAATGTTTTGCGACATTTAGTTTCGTCGCAAATAACCTTATCTGTTGTAGTGTTGCTAGAGCTTTTTTCAATTGCGAAATGTGAAATATCGGGTGAATGGAGGAAGTTGTTGGAAGTTCCAACTAATATGCTACCTATCCTACCTTTTCTAGTACACAGAATGACCCAAAAAATTTTGGAGAGAGCTTTTCATTCAATTTCTTAGATAAAGAGTGCATCCGATAAGGTCAAAGTCTAAAATACAACTTAATCTGCCACTTCAAATTGCAGTTACCACCTATGTTTATCAGTTGCTTCTTTCATTTTTGCTTGAGCATTATTCCGATGGTACTTCAACTCCCTCAAAATGGCATCTTAGTCCTGCAAATACTTTTCTAAGTCATCAATTTTTATGATTTGACCTCCAACGCATACCAAGATACGTGGATCTCTTCCATACACATCATGAAATGGTGTTATTCCAGTAGATACATGATAGGTGATATTGTACTAGTACTTGGCCCAAAACAACCATTGGCTCCATTTGCATGGATTCTCACAAACAAAACAACATAAGTAAGTTTTTTCACATCTATTAATCACCTTTGTCTAACCATCAGTTTGCAGATGGTATGTTGTACTTTGATGTAATCGAGTTCCTTGGAACCTAAAGAGCTCCTCTTAAAAATGGCTAAGAAAAATCTTGTCATGGTTTGAAACCATCGACCGTGGAACTCTATGCGATCTGATAATTTCTTTAACGGACAACACAATAATAGTCTTAGCTGTGTAAGAGTGCTTTAACGGTAAAATATCTATTTGCTCAAGTGGTCTGCCACTACCAAAATTGCTTCAATTCCCTCCAACTTAGGCAATCACTTAATGGAATCCATTGATAGTCTTCCAAAATTTGGTTAGGAACTGGAAAAGGCTTCAATAACCATGGTGGCGACATCATTTGGTACTTATTTTACTGACAGATTACACATTCTGCCACATATCTCTTTACTGTTTCTTTCATCCCCTCCTAATAAAATTCTCCTTTTAACCTCTTGTACGTGCGTAAGAATCTTGAATGCTTACCAATCACTCCATTATGATATTCAAACAATAGTTTAGGAATAAGAGTTGATTCTTTAGTAATCACCAAACACCCCTTATATAATAATTTCCTTTGGAGAATTGAATAATGCTGCCATTTTTCTGAACCAGCTTCAATTTCTCTCTTTATCCATGAAAGCCTCTAATCCTTGGCCACTTTAAAATTAATTTTCTATTCTTCAATCACCTTGGGAAGTATCAAAACTGTAAAAAAGGAGGATGAGTGGCTGGTATGCTTGAAAGTGCATCAGCAACCCTATTATCTTTTCTCGGTCTATAATGAATGTCGAAATCATACCAATCAACTTTACCACCCATTTTTGGTAATCATATTTCACTAACTGCTGTTCCATCAAGAATTTTAAGCTTTTCTGATATGTTAAGATAGTAAACTACCTGTCGAGCAAATAGTGTCACCACTTTTGTACCGCTAGTACTACCACCATCAATTCCCTCTCATATATTGGTTTCATTCTATTTCTACTTGATAATGCTTGCTAAAATAGCATATTGGTCTGCCATGTTGTGATAAAATAGCCCCTACTACAAACCCAGAAGTCTCGATCTCTACAACTAATGGTTGTTCAAAATTGGGAAATGCAATAACTAAAATAGTAATCATGGCATCTTTGAGCTTTTGGAATGCCTTCTTAGCCTTTTCATTCCAGTTGAACAAGTCTTTTTTTAGCTACTATGTCAATGGCCCCATACCTAGTGACAAACTGTCTATAATACCCCGTAAGGCCAAGGAAAACCCCTCAACTCCTATATGTTTGTTAATCTGGGCAACTCTATCCCTGACTTTTTCTCTATCCACAACAACTTTGGTGGCTAACATCTTGTGTCCTAGTTATTCAATGCTCTCTTAAGAAAAGATGCACTTCTTGGTGTTCACGAACAATTGATGTTGCCCAAGGATCGAGAACACTACTTCTAAGTGTCCCTCATACTCCTTCTCACTCCCACTATACATCAAGATGTTGTCAAAAAATACTAGAAGGAATTTTTTGAGGTAGGGCTTGAATACCTGATTCATAAGTGACTGGATTGTTGCTGGTGCATTTGAGAGGTCAAAAGCCATGACTAGGAACTCATAGTGGCCTTTGTGGGTTCTAAAAGCTATCTTTGGAACATCGTAGGCTCGGACCCATATTTGATGGTACCTCGACTTAAGATCAAGCTTTGAAAGATTTTGGACACATAGAGTTCATCCAAAAGCTCATCTATCATGGGAATTGGAAACCTATTTGATGGCGTGTCAAACCAGTAAAAATAAATTCCTACTCTAGAACACTTAAACGAGTAAAGTGGCAAATAGGGTTGAACCACAAAGACCAATGTAGCAATTGTTTATTTGTGTGGAATCAAATAAATAAATAAATAAATAAATAAAAATAAAAAGAATTGATTTGGGGATGATTAATTTTAGAACACAAAATCATGCAGAAAGAAATTAAAAATAAAGATTGAAAACAATATAAAGAAAAGCCTAGCCAAGGTACTCCTCCGTTCGATACTATAATTCGATCATAAACTCAAAAATATAAATTCCGTTCATTCTTAAGTAAACAGTACATATCAACTAATCCATTCGTAATTATTTGATAGCCCCGAGTAAAGCTTTGCAGATTATGACCCTAACCAATTAGACTATTCCGGAGTAAAGCTTTGCAAAATATGCTTTATGGCAGCAGTAGGCTCTAATAGACCTTTGTCTTAGTCAACAAAATCGGAAAAGCCGTAATCTATTTAGATTAAATTATTTAATCTCATTAATTTCTTAATTGAATTAATTCGTCACTTCGATAGACAGCAATCACAGGTTAACTAATCTATTTGGCAATTTATTACCAAGTCAATCAATTAATAGGCCTCATTAATCAACAAACCTGACAATAATAAATTGACTAAAGTGCGGAGATTAAACAAACATAAGAAATAAATGAAAACAATTAAATTAAAGGAGTCTTATAAACTACATATATCAAGTGTAAAGTACCTTGTCCAGATTAAAAGGTTAGCCACGCATAGCAATATTAAAAGATAATATTGTTGGAAAAGTGTTGTTATCTTCTTTCCATCCACAAAAACTACTGCCGTCATCCCACTACTCTAAATTTCATTGTCAAAAATCGTCCTTCCAAGAGTTGCTGCTATCGTCACCTCCTTTAAGCTGATGTCAAAATTGTCTTTTTCTAAAGTGTCTTGTCATTCCCTCTCTTCTCTAGCTGATTGTAAAAACGTTTTCCCAAAGTGCTGTTGTTGTCACTTCTTCCCAAAATTTGATTGTGAATAATTGTCTCCTTTCTAAGTGCTACCGCTGTCATTTTTTTCCAAAGTCCCCAGTTAATTGTCCACCACATTCTCTCCTCTCAAAAGTGAGTTTAAAAAATGGTCTAGGTTTTCTCTCCTTCAATAAATAAAGTGAGCCCCAATTAAAATATCAAAATAAAGATCCCATGGGTTACAAGATAACTTGACTTCGTCCAACAAAAGGGTTGTTTCATTCAGGCCCAAATCTCAAGGTAATTAATTCAAAATTCACAGGTAGCAATCTGTCAGCGTCGTGTCACCTTCAACATGGTCATGTTGAAATCTTCTTGTCCAGTTCCAGATTAGCCAAATTCACTACCAAATCGCATCACTTTGATATTTCATCACCTAGAACATACAAAGACACGAATTACCATAGAAATACAAGCAAAACATTGTATAATCCTATCAAAGGAACATAAAACACACACAATTAATATGCACAAAATGCAAGTTATCACTTTTTGACACTATCACCTTGTTAAGTGCGCGATAATTATTGAGCAAGTTTTACAATTTATAAAACCCTTAATAATCTGTAAGTGCACGGGTCGTACTTTGTAGTATTGAAGGGTCAATATAGCATCCCACTCCCGTCCGACATATGCCTATACGTCCTTCTGACATTTGAGCAGTTGCTCGATGGAAGCAGTGTCCTAGAGCAATCACTTTCACTTACCATGGCAAAACATAAGTACTTAATGGCTAAAATTCAATTCCTCATTTTCATTTCATAAAACAGAAAATATATACACATTAATATTCATTCATACACATATGTATATGTGTTATGTACAATGCATGCTCAATTACAATCTGTATATTTCCTTAATTCATTTGTTAGAATCATTCAACATCATCTTTCAATCATTCTTTATAATACACTTTACTCACTTTAATCACCTAATTCATCATCAAATAAGGTCATTCAAGATCTCATTCAAGCCTAAATACATCATAAAGAAGTACCTTAACATTAGTTGGTTCAAAAATCACTTAAAGGACAACCTTTTTACTGCAGTCTACCCATGATCATGGTGTCCTTCCCACGATCATGACACAAACTCGTAAAACTGGCCACGATCGTGGTTATTCTACCATGATCGAGACAAAAACATATTTTTTCCAAGCCACGATTGTAAGGTGAGGGCTACAATTGTTCCCTACATTTTCTTCCTCCATTCTCACAAATTCAGCTTATATATAATAACATCAATTTCACACCAAATTTTACTAGTATTCTAATTCATTTATGCAACTTCTTTACATACTAAATCCACTACTATATTAATTGCATTAAAATCCACAAAACTCTGCTCATTTGATTCTTCATCATTCATGAAATCCTATCATACAAGCATTGCTAACCTTTTCCATACTATATTCAAGATATCCTATGCAAGGTTAATCATTTCTACTTACATTCCCCTTTTTATTATCTCCTCATTCCTAACTCAATATCAAGCATAAAGCAATTTGTAACGTAAGGTTCATCAATCATATTTAAAAACAAAACATCTCATTCTCCATTTTACTAAATTCTTAATCCTTCTCATTTTAAGAGCATTATTAAACACCTTTTTTAAACATAAACTTCCTCTTTCATTAAACCTTTAATTCACAACCTAATTCATCCACAATATAACCTATACTCATGATTTTCATATTCTCAAAATAAGGACATAACATATATGCTCATTCATTAATTCCCTTACCTTCATTATCAACACAAAATAGGACATAGACACTTCTATCCATTTATTAACTTTCAACTCTCATTATACCACCAACTTCATCATTAAACATCTCAAAATCACCTTTAGCATAACTTATGACTTATCACTCTTCATAACACAAAAGCAAGACCTAACCCTACTTACTTCTTCATTAACACATCATCATATTTCAACTTCTTTTTTATAATCATTCATCCCTTAATCTATCATCATAAATTCTTTTTATTAAGCAACTTATGAATATCATTACACACTAAAAATTAGAACATAAATCTCATTCTTTTTACATCCACATTAAAGCATATTAATATGACTCCATGATCATGATCATCAATCTCAAATCATTCATCATATTTGATTCATTTACAACTACCTATGAAGATCAACGTATAACTTACTTGATAAAACTCCAAGCTCTTCAAAATCATATGAACGCTAGCTTTCCATGTATCACACGATCATCAATAAGGAGGTGGGGTAGGTTAGGTTTTCTTGTGGCAAGATGATGAAGACAATAAAATGGAAGTAGCAAGTGAAAGATAAGAGCAAGTTTCAACGTTGATGAAGGTGGGTGAGTATCATGGAAGTGAAGAAGAGAAGAGATGGAGAAGATCACGAAGAGAAGAAGAAAGCAAGAATGAAAACAATTAAAATGGTCTTTCAATGTTAAAAGAATCGTGGGTGAATGTGGCAAGGTAAGTGACACTTGTCACTTGTCACTTGCCACTTGTCACCTCCCCATGGTTCTAATTGGTTCTTTTTAATAATTAGTCCATTTATCTCCAATTGTCTTCCAATTTTTCATAAAATTTGTCATTAAATCCAAATACCACATATCAATATTTCTACTACCATTTGAAACTTATTTCTATTACCATTTATCAATTGTCTTGCCACTCGATATTTTTTCTAGTCTAAAAATACACAGAATTTTAGAAATTTCCTAATTTTTCACCAAGAATTCTAAATCACTATTTATACTCACTAGATCAATTTTCAAGACATGTAATCCACAATTCATAATATAATCACATTGAAAATCAATTATACCCAGAAAATGTCAACTAAGTACACGTAATAGTCATTGTAATGTGTGCAATAATCAAATTCACGTAAATGTATGCTATATTATGCATGAGCATGAAATGCAATTTCCTAATTTCTCAATAATACCTCTCATGCATGGTGATTGAGGGTACTAGCTTAATCCTAAGTCGTCTAAAGCTTAATAAAAAATAAAAAGAAATAAAAAATGCACAAGTGAACATGGAAAGTAAATACTAGAATTTGGTTCAAGAATCGTAAAGCAAAATTTTCAATAAAACAAAACTAAACTGAGCAATCACACAGTTCACAATGGAAATTCATCAAGAGAGTTAATCAAGTTATAAGAGAGGGGATTTTACCTATAATTAATGTTAATCTAATTATTTATGTGTTTACGGGATGTCGATTCTAGACAGTCGTAGGGTTGATTACTCTCTCTAGAGTTATAACCATTAAACCCTAAATTATAAACCCTAATCGAATTATGGAACTTGCTATCTCTCAATTCACAAATTACCCATATATCTATTTAGTTTTAAAGCTCTCTAATAAATAATCGGGTCTCACACAAGATCTCTCTCATTAAATTACCAACTAGATTGATTAAGTTGCCAATTAGATTGCCTAACTCTCATTAATTCGATCTAATCATTTTTATCTGACTTAACCTCTCAATTTATTACCAAAATATGCAATCACATTAATCAATCACAACACCCAAACCAATAAACACAAAAATAACTAAATCAACATTAACTTAAAATAAAGTCCCAAAGGAGAGTTAGAACATTATCAACAACCCGAAATCTATTTCCATACAATCCATCTCAACTTTATACATTTAAATGAAAAAGGAAATGAAGAGAAAATGGAACATAGGTTGGATAAATTGGGAAGGTGGTAGCGTCGGATCCACTTCTTCTTCCTCTTTGTTCTTCTTCTTCTTCTCTCTTTTTCTTCTTTTTCTCCCTCTTTAGGGTTTCCAAGAGCGACAGAATGTAAAACTCCCTTCCTTCTTCTCTTCTTGTCCTTTAAATAGTTTCTTATGTCTTGAGTAACCCTAGGGCTTTTTCGGGGTCCAAAACATCCAAAAAATCCCTCGAAACTTGAGATTTTTGAGTGTCTACATATCTACCCAACGCAGGCTACAATCGTGGCCTACATCTAAGCCTTATGTCACAATTGTGGCTTATCAAGCCATGATTGTGGGCTGTTGTTTCGGCCTGAATGTCTTCTAAAACTCCTCCATTCTTTGATATTGACCTTGAAACACTAGTAAACACATCAAGGTACCTCAAAAACATAATATTTAAGCTCAAAAGCTTGTACTAACCTATAAAATACTTAAAACACAAATAATTAAAAAAATAACACCATTCTAACTTGAACACATACTAAATGATCAAATTTACAGCTAAAAACATATCAGTATGCCCTAAAACATGATGCAATTTACACTTATCAATAATCCACACAGAACCTTCAACTTCCATCCTTCTTCTTAAATAACAGCTCAGGATTGGAAAAAGGACTGTTAGAAGATTGAATGATACCAGATACACACATCTCCCACACTAATTTCTCAATTTCATTGTTCTGAAGGTACGAGTATCAGTAAGGTCTCACATTAATAGGAGTAGTACCGGGCTCTAATCTTATAGAATGATCTACTCCTTTGGAAGGAGGTAGTCTTACCCTTTTTGTGAATACTTCAAGAAATATTCTCCATAAAACTTGAACCAAACTCACGTTAACTACTTCTGGATGTTCCCTCTTAGTCTCGATAACTAACTCACAAAGCTTAACCATTACCCCTAAGCCTTCTCTCTGTATTTCCCTTGCCATGGTTTTTGGAGAGATCACAGATTTGGACAATGTTAGATCTGCTTTTAGGGTCACTATAGCATCACCAATATTAAATTGCATTAAATGCTTTGACCACTCCACTTTAGTCTACTGTAATGTACCCATCCACAACATTTTTAGGATCACATCTGTACTGCCTAATTGAAAAGGCAAAAAGTCATTGATAACTTCTAATCTTTGAATTTCTACTCTCAACCCCCTACAAATCCATTTCCCTTTCACCGATACTCTTGTTCCCATCATAACCTAGTAATGGGCAGTAGTTTCCATCGGTAGTTTTAATACCTTAACCAATTCTGTAGACATAAAATTATAGGTGGCTCTATTATCCACTAGTACATCTTTTCCAGTAATCCTACCATTAAACTTGATTTTTGAAGGCAAAGGTAAACTAAAAATGGAGTTAATTGATAGTTCAAACCTGAATCTCTGCTTCCGTCAATCACACCCTTTGCTATAGAACTTCTCGCATTGGTCTGGGTAGGTTATGGGTTAGAGCTATGAATCAGGTCCCTCCTGCATCACCCCAAGTTCCCTTAAAGTCTGTTGAGCCCTTTTCTTTATTTACATCTCATTTCGTAACTCCCTTTCCCTCACTTATAGAAATGGCTTTATAATTTTTCCCAATAATACACCCCTGGCTAATCTTAACGTTCAATTCTTTTTATCTAACCTTTAAGTTGTCAGCATAATATGTCTCAGTCTAATAAGATTTAGGACTCTACGTTTAACCTATATGTCAGCCTTGAGCCCATTCACAAAGGTGCTTTCTAGTACCTCCATCAACAGTTAATGCCACTGACAAAACTTCGAATGTCTGACGATACTTAGCCACCAAATTCTCTTGTTTGATGTGCAAAAATTGCTCATATATATTCCCCTTTTAAGAGAACCCAAAATGATTAAGCAACTGTTGCTTAAGATTAGCCCAACTTCTGAATAGTTTCCTCACATCCGACCATTGATACCAAGCTAGGGCATCCTCTTCAAAACACACCGTAGCAGCAATTAATGTTTTTGCATCAATTAATTGATTCTTCTCAAAGTACCGTTTAGCTCGGAATAACCACCCTTCTGGATTGTCACCGCTAAACACGAGTAATTCCAAATGCCGATCACATTTCCATGGTTTGATCATTACACCCATTCCCCACTGATTCCTTGTCGGCAACTTTAATTTCTCCCTCATCTCTTTTATGTCTTTCGTCACACTCTCGTCAGTTTCCTTCTTATGGTGCTCTTGTACTAGTTCCAGGTTGTCTATCTAAAGTTTTTTTAGACACTCAAGTAGCCAATACTCCCTCATCCATAATCTCTTTCCATTCTTCTTTGTTTCTTCCCTACAATTCCAACATTTCGATTAGCCTAGACACCCTTTGTTCCAAGTTCTCCACCTTGTTTTCTACCTTTGTGAGTTTTCCAACATTCTTCTGAAATCGACCTTTCATTTCCTCCATTTTTTTTAGTGTTTCCATACTTTCTTCCATATTCTTAGGCACCATTTATATTTGGCTCTGATACCAAGTTGATACAGTTCAACTTTCCAAACAGCTAAAATGATGGAAAATAGTATAACAGAGGAATTGATGGAAAGAAATACTTGAGGGAAACATGTTAAGGATCTAGATATGGGTTTGTGATGAACAAGAACAACTGCAAAAAAATAATAAGAACAATCTAGAGCCAATTTTAGAGGGCCCCGCTCTCTTTACAACACCACACAATATTCGCCCCCTCCCCCACCTCGTTACAACATTCTTATTTTAGGTTGTGCACTGACACTAATAGTAACTAACTCCCTGCAATACTGCCATCTATCATTGTATACTTCTGCCAGCTGTCAAGGCTTTCTCCTTCTCACATATGTGATGTGAATTAGAAGCCTACCACACAACTTGTGTCTGAATTTAATGAGCTGCAAATTTAGCTAATTAGACTAGGAATGTACTATGATTTCAGGTTTTGGTCAACTTATTCAGAGAACAGAGGTTCATTATTTAACCATTTGACTGAATTTAGCAATATCGAGTCATCATGTTTTCGGTAAAATATAGTAAGGGAATACTAATTAGATAATGTTGGTGGCCCCTCTACTGAAACATAACATCATATAGTTTTATGTGCATGTTCATTGACACAGACGATGGAAAAATCAAATGTTTGTCAATGGTTTTCCGTCTATTATATCTTGTTAGACTTGTCAATGGGCCGGGGTGGCCGTGGCCCTATAGACTGACCCTGCTTGACCATGGGATGATCAGGTTGTGGCACGGCTTATGGCTCGACGGGTCACAGGTAGGCCGGATCAACCGGACCCATCATATTTTTTAAAAGAAAAATTTCATAAACGATGTCCTTTTTGAAACCGTCCAACCTTGGCCTATGACTCGCCCTCAGTAAACCTAGGTTAAAACTGGGCCGAACCGGTAGACCGGGCTACATTTTGACATCCCAATATCTTATGATATTATGTTTGTTCTACAATATTAACAGAGAAAGCATGTGCATCGTGATGTACCGCGCCACCTACTCCTACTAATGCTGGACGCCTAGCTAAAAGCAAAAAAGGTTGGGTCTACTTAAACAGAAAGGGACTGGGACACCCTTCACAGCATTTTAAAGTTAGATACCCTCTACCTCGCATGAAGACCTCTCATTCATAGTGAAATTTTAAACTTAATTATAAAGCAAAATAATAAGATAAAATCTTCTCCCCATCTCCAAACATACAAATTCATTAAATAGGACTAAGAAACCCCTTTCTCATGTCTTCCAAGCTTGTGAAGATAGGATTTGCCTACTTTGTAATGTGGAAGTTATGTCTCAAGTAACTTGGTTACAGCCTAATAAAACTAGTAGAACATTCCAGCCTGAATAGACCAATGTTTTAAAAATTAGACTGGACCGGTGACCTAAAAATGTTTAAACCGGTCAGTGGTCCAGTTTGGTTTTAAAAAAATCTTTCAAAATTAAAACTGGCTGGTTTTAATCAAATCGGTCCAACAGGTTTTGAACGCAATGTAGAGCAGATATTTGGCTACTTTCTCGTTTATTTAAACGAATCTTCTAGGGCTCTCTTCGTCTCCACCGCCTACTCCACCATGATTTGTTCTTGTCTTCCCCATCCACCATCATGAGATCTTGTCTTCCCTAGGAAAAGAAATTTAGCTCTTCTTTCTCACACACATAACGATAACACTTCTCTGTGCACGATTGCTTCGTCGATTTCTCCAAAGTTTGGTAGATCATATAGTGCTACCTTGATCTCGACCTAGTTACCCTGTCGCCTTCAGAAAGCTAAATGTGAAACGATTTGAGCATGGAAGGAAGGTGAACTCGTTATCGATGGCTGGGTTGTCGACAGCAGAGGAGAAGGTGGAGGTGTTTGAATCGGAGGAGGACTTAAGGTTTTTGAATTCAGTTTGTTATGTAGATAAATAGATTAGGATAAGGTAGTTGAATTGTGAGCTTTTATTCTGGTGTACTTCTTGATTGATTAGTGTTCTATAGCACTTAGAACTTCATTTCATTCCAGATTTTCATAGTTGTGTTATACGGTTGAAGGATTGAATTTATTAAGAAGTATTGAACACTTAGAACTCTATTTCATTCCAGATTTTCATAGTTGTGTTATATATACCAGTTGAAGGATTGAATTTATTGAGAAATGTTGAATTTATTGATCTAAAATACTATTTCGGACTGTTTTTCTATAAGTGAGTATCATTCTGCTGTGTTTATACTGTTGGTTTGCTTCAGCTGTTGGTTTATTTATGCTCTTGTTTGCTTCTGTTATGGTCACCAGTAGGCTATTGATTTGTTTTAGCTTTTGATTTGTTTTAGCTCTTGATATATTTGACTTCCTGCCTCCGTTTTTCTAGGTTATTGGTATATTTAATTCTAAGCTAGTTTTAAACTATTGGTTCCCATGTTCCTCTGTTTTGTTCGAGTAATAAACAAGTTGTTTCAAGTTTATTGTTTCTTGTTTATACTAGAGTTGATAATTCATAGTAGTACATAATATTAGTACTATAACTAGTTAAAGCTTTCTACTCTATCATACATACAGATAAACACATACATTATACATATGATTATTTTTATTTTTATTCTATAGGTTATATGTTTGGAGTATAGAGACAAATTCGGTCTGATAGGATTTTGTAGATTTTTTTAGAGTAGCACTTTGTTGTGTATCGTTCTTTAACTAGCATTCAATGCTTAAGTGGATTCAATGCTTATTTAAGGACTTTATAGAGTGAAATAAATCATGGTCATATGTTTTATAAGTACCCAAAATACCAGTTAGTAAAAATTTTATGTTATGATTTTTGATATGGTATTTAATAATTGTGTTAACAAAAGTTTATTTTAGTAATGCTTATAAGTTTGGGAGTTATATTTCTTTCCTGGCATGACAGAACCCTTTTCTAGAGAGGGTTATTGATGTTATTCAAAGATTGTTGAATGATAATGCTACGTTAAGATGCAAATTAGCTTTGAATTACAAAGTTCCAATTGAAGATAAGATGGGCAATATGTTTCTCAGTATTGAAATCATTGGGCTTAAAATGTTTTACATGAATGTGGTTACATGAGAAGTACTTATATTGTACATGACAATATGTTTAAATATCAGTAAATGAAGTTCAATTTGTGACAATATGTTTAGAAAGCCAATAAAAAAAAATTCATCTGCAAAGTTCCATTTGACAAGTATAAACATATAATCTATTAACTTTGACTTTCATAAATTTGTAACCTTGCAAGCTTATTTATGTTGAACTGTTCAAAGACAACTTCTGTATATTTTGAATAATTAATGAATATGAAATCTTTAACTTAATCTCTATGCTAAGAAAGTAATTTACATTTTCAAGATTAAACATCTTAAATTCAACTTCACTTTTTTTTAATGAATTCATATACTTCGCCACCAATAATTAACAATTCATCTACGTATAAGAACACAATCAACTTCATATATTTGTTTTCAAGTAACACAAAGAGAGAAGCTTCGTTTTCAGTTCTTCTAAGCCTTTTCTTAATTAAGTAATAATCCATTTTATTGTATCAAGCTCTTAAGACTTATTTTAAGTTATAAAGAGCTTTATGTAGTAAATATACTTCCTTCTCCTTACTATATCTATAACATATTTTGATATTTTTTAATCCATTCTGCTATTGTTGGTCTTCTTTATTACAATTGATAAATGACAATTATTTAGGTTATATATTTTTGCCCTAATAATAGTATACCCTTTTTTTTTTTACTTTTTAGGTTAAATCATAATGGAAAATATGGAATCATCCTCTACTCGTGGTAAGTCCGATCCAGCAT
>JAOQML010119038.1:0-21240 GCA_027568935.1 Erythroxylum urbanii
ATGTACAGTCATTTTTCATGTGCAAAAATCACTGTTCACGTGTATATGTATATTATATAATGCATGAGCATGAGATGCGTTTTCCCAATTTCTCTGATTGATCTCACAAGTACCAGTTTCTATGGTTCAACCCTTTGTATGAAAACGGGATGTTACAATCCCTAATTTGGATAATGTTGCATGTATGCCATCATAATCCACCCCTACTTGTTAGGAATATCCCTTTATAAATATCCTAATCTATCTTATCTATAAAGCTTACCAAACTTCAACTTAGTTTTGAAAATTCACTCAACTCTAATAATATTTTTGCTTTCCTATTTATCCTCTAGTTCCTGTGTTTCATTCTTTTTAATCATCCTAATCCCTTCCTTCGTTACATTTCTCCATTCTTCATACATCCCAACTTCTTCAAAAGAACTGGCTTCCAATGTTGTACAATTATATTTCTCATGCATTTTAGACAATGACTTAGTTTTGATAATAGGTGAATCAGGTGAAGGATCTTCATCATTGCACTCACCGTTATCATAATTAGGTGAAGTATCAATAATTTTCATAGCTAGAAGAGATGCTAATTGTCTCTATTCCTTATCTTATTCTACATATCCCTTATCCCAATTATAGTGACCATAATCATCTTTTCAACACATCTATTAACTAAAACCTTATTTTTTTGCAAGTCATAAAATTTATAACCTTTTGAAATTGTAACATAGCATAAGAAGATCCTTAGTTATACTTTTTAATCTATTTAGTACCTTTTTATAATGGAACATGAATGTAGCAAATTGAAATAATTGTCTTTAAGTGATTATAAGTAGGTTTAATCATAATCCATCCTTCTACTACTTTACTGGGCAACCTATTTAATAGGTTGATTGTTGTATAAATAGCCCTAACCCGGAACTTAAGTGGAAGCCTTTTATCCAAAAATATGCACCTAGCCATCTCCATCATTGTTCCATTCTTTCTCTTAAAGACCCATTTTTTTATGGTGAATAACTTACAGTCAACTGATGTCCATTCCTTATATTTACACAAAACTCATTAAAATCATTGGAGATATATTCCTTCTTATTATCAGATCTTAGATACTTTAAAGTATATCTACTTTGAGTCTCCATCATAGCTTTATACTTTTTAAACACTAAAAATACATGGGCATTACTATTTAAAGAATAAACCAATGCCATCTTTGTATAATCATCAATCAATAACATAAAATACTTATTGTTGCTTAAAAATTATATGCTTATAGGTCTATATACATCAATATAGACTAATTCTAACTTATCATTCACTCTCCATATTGTATTGGTTGGAAATGACAACTTATGCATCTTATCAAGCTTACAGGCACCAGATACATCATTCACAATATAGATGTTAGGTAAATCTCTGGGCATCCCATTAATTGCATATCCTTCAAGCCTACAAAATTAAAATATCCATACCTTTTATGCCAAAGTAAAAACTCATCATTCATAACATAATTATCCTTATCATATGGCTAATGCTAATTTGAAGTAAAGATTTTATTAAATATTGGTACTTTAATAAACAAACAATCATTATAATCATAAATAGAATAGAACTTGTCTTTAGTGATAATAAGCATTTTTGAACATTTGTTTGACAATTAATAAGTTTTTACCTAAACAAGGTATAAACAAAATAACACAAATATACTTAATACCTTGTTTAGTGTGCATAGTTACTGAACCCTTCCCTTCATTCTAAACAATTTTTTCATCTCCCATTCTTACTTTAGATTTAACTAACTTATCTAGGCTATCAAACATGCCTTTATCTTTACATATGTGGCTAGTGTAGTCATTATTAATGAGTCAAATTTGATCATAATATCCTTGATCTGACATAGAAGCTATAAATAGTATGTCATTAACTTCCTTATGCTCATATGTGAAATTGATTTGTTATGAAGGTTGCTCTTAAGTTTGTTTTTGCTTCATTTTGCAAGCCTTTTCAATATGACCTATCTTTTTATTTAATGTACATTGAATAGTGATAAGTGTAAATTGCATCATGTTTTAGGGCATAGTTTGATATATGTTTAGTTGTTAATTTAATCATTTAGTATGTGTTTAGATTATAATTTTGTTAGTTTGTTAATTATTTATGTTTTAAGTGTTTTATGGGTTAGCATAAGTCTTTGAGCTTAAATATTATATTTTTGAGGCACTTTGATGTGTTTGCTAGTGTTTCAAGGTCAATATCAAAGAACGGAGAAGTTTCGGAGACATTTGGGCTAAAACAACGGTGTGATAGAAGCATTAGAGTTAGCCCATTGTGACAGAAGCCCAGGAAATGACCCACATTCGTTGCCTGGGTCGGTCAAACACCTACACACTCAAGAAAGTCAAGTTTTAAGGGATTCTTTTTAACCTTTTAGACCTTGAAAAATCCCTAGGGCTGCTCAGAACATAAGAGGATATTTAAAGAAAAAGAAAAGAAGCAGAAGGGAGCTTTTTCATCAGACACATTAAGAAACCCTAGAGAGAAATCATCGAGAGATACAGGAAGAGAAGAAGGAAGAGAGAAGAAGCTGACTCGATGTACTTCCTGGATCAGAAGGCTTCCTGACGTCGTTGCCTCCCATCATCCATTTAGATTGTATTTCCTGTTTATTTTTAGTTTTATTTTTGTATAAAATTGGATGAAACAGTTGATGATAGGATCTAAAATGTTGAGGATGTTCTAAACTCACTTTCGAAATTTTATTCTTGAGTTAATGGGAATCTGATTGTTTATGTGTTTATTGGATTTATTGTGGTTTAATTATGCGATTGCATAATTAGGTAATAAATTGAGAGGGTAAATCGAATGAAAAATGATTAAATTGGACTAACAAGAGTTAGGTGATTTAATAGAAATAAGAATTGAATTAGATTGAGAAATTGTGGAAGAGAGATCTTGCATAGATTTCCGATAGTTTATTAGAGAACTTTAAAACTAATTAGGGTTTTAGATCGGTTGGGAATTGAGAGATTACAAACTCTATAATCTGATCAGGGTTTATGATTTAGGGTTAATGGTTATAACTCGAGAGAGAGTAATCAACCCTGGGATAGTCTAGAACCAACAATCTAATAATTCATAATAAGTTAGGTTAGCATTAAGGATAGGTAAAATTCCCTTTCTCTGAATTGGTAATTTCTTTCGGTTGATTCTTAGGTGTATTGCAATTGTTTAGTAATTAGTATTTCGTGTTTGAATCTTAATTTGATTGATTGAATTAAATTCTCGTATTAGTTTCGTGTAACTAGAATTTCTATTATTGTTTTTGGCCTTAGATTTTAGGACTATATTAACTCACTCCTTATGGGATCGACACCTTTGGTACCATGCTAATGAATCGCACGCTTACGAATTATCAAGGGTTAATAATTAAAACTTACACACAACCAACTTACGATCAAGTTTTTGGCATTGTTACCGGGTAGACGATTAGTTTAATTCTTTATTTTAAGGTGTTTTAGTTAATTTTTAGTTCATTTCCTTTCTTTATGTTTCTGAATCTGTGCTATTGCATAAACACAACAGTCACGAAAAGTTCAAGTCGAGCAGCTGAAACCTTAGAGCTAGATATCACTCGATTAGAGAGATCAATTGGGAAAGCTCAACGTGAAGAAGAAGAAGAAAAAGCAACAATGGCCGAGGAATTTCAGCAACATTTAGATCACGGAGTGAACCAAGGATGCCAACAAAGAACCCTTATGGATTTCATGAGACCAGGGTTTAATGAGGCTAACCAAGGAGTAGCTATGCCACCCGTATAAGCAGCCTCTTTTAAAATTAAACTAGCCCTCCTAAACATGCTTCAACAGAATGTGCAATTCTATAGACTAACAAATGAAGATTCTAATGCACATATGGTAAATTTCCTTGAAATTTGCAATACCTTTCCGCACTATCAGATGTCGGAGGATGCGATAAGAATTATGCTTTTCCCTTTTACCCTAAGAGATAGAGCAAAGGCCTAGTACCACTCCCTCAATGTAGCCAATGTCACCACTTGGGATTGACAACGGGTTGTAACGCTAGTCAAAATAAAATAACTAGACATACTACTATAGTAGTGGTGAGTCTAAGTTGATCCCTTAGAGAGTGTGTGTAAAGTTTCCGAAATGAAAGTAACTGGTGTTTAGGTTTAATGGGGTGTTTTGGATTTTGGAAATAAGAAAATAAAATGAAAATAGACTAACAAAACCAAATTAAAGAAAATATGCAAAAAATGATAAAAGTAGGAAATTCGGTAGGGACCTAGTTCTTTGGTTCAATCTTGACCTATACCTTAATTAAATATATTTCATTGATTTGTTATTCTCAAACCTATCTAGAAACTATTAATCGTAGGTTAATAATTAACACAAGTTTTCCTTTAGGTAGTGTTTAATCAAGATACGATTGTTAATTAAACCTAACTACCGAATAACTTAGGATACAATATTTAGATTCAATTGGGTAGTAGCATTACGAATTAGGAGAACCAATTAATCAAGGCAACGACCACATATGATGCATCATTTAACCTAGGTCATGTTATCCCTAATGATTACGAATCATTAGTCACTATATATGAATTTTAACATAACAATTATGGATTATATCAAAATTCTAGTAATGGGTTTGCAAATAAGCGATTCAATGAATGCATTAAAATCATCTTTTCACAATACCCAATTGGTTCATGCACATATAACCAAATAATAACGATGATACGATCATTCATACACAAAACTCAAATCCACATGCCTAAGATAACACAATCAATTCAATAAGAGAGAAAGAGACAACAAAACTATGAAAGGAATGCTTAACCTGGGTCATCGGCATCGATGTCACCTTTGAACCAACATTGGGATGTTTAGCCCTTCATGGGTCTCTCCCGAAAAAATGCTTCAGCCCCGTTAATTACCTAGCTGAAACCTATAGTAGCACCTCCCTTTTGTTCTACTCTTTGCTCCACTGTTTGGTCTTCATTTTCTAATTTATTTGTTGGTCCATCTATAGTGTTTTTTATGCACCCCTCGTACTGTGTGTTTTAATTTAAAATGCATATTGAACATTTGGTATTTCACAGACATCATTTGATATGCAAATGTCGTCTGCGTTTTGTCCAAATGATCTGTGCATTTTATTTATTCCTTCCTAGTTGCTGTATGTGTTGTTGTTTTTGCTGGGTTTGTGGTGTTGTGTGTAATGTCATTTTGGTGCATACTTCCACGTCTCTTGTATGCCGTTTCATGCTTTCCTACTTGTTACTCCCCCTTTGATTTATTAACCATTAAATTCACATACATGGGGTTGTCCCATCTTATGCCTTAATCTTCTTTGTATTTTCAACTTATATCTCCTTTCTTGGCATTTTCTTGTCTTCATCTTGCTCCATAAAGACAAGTGAGTATTAACCTTTGAAAAATGGTCTAATTATCGTGTTTTCGACCCACTTTAATTTCTTTGCTTCCAAATTGTACCTAAAATCATATATGAATTACAGTGAGTATCTTAAGCATTTTGGTATCATTAATCACTAAGTGTAAATGATTAAATGTATCAACAATTAAACACATATCAGGGATCAACTAGTTTGTCCTTTTTAAACAAGTATTTTCCCTTTACCAAGACTACGAAGATTATCAAGGAGATTGCCAACTTCCAGCAAAGTGACGGGGAATCAATCTATGAAGCGTAGGAACGATACAAGGACTTACAACGACAATGCCCACACTATAACTTACCTAGGTAGTTTTTATTGCAAACATTCTATAATGGATTAACCCAACATACAAGAGGCACGGTTGATGTAGCTTCAAGAGGATCACTAATGAGAAAGATAGTAGATGAAGCAGAAGAGCTGATAAAGGAGATGGCGAGTAATAGTTGCCTATAGACAAACGAGCGTAGTAAACAAACCACTACCTTACGAGAACAAAAAGGAATTTTAGTTGTTGATTAAATGACAGAGATGTACGTGAAACTTGACAACTTAACTCGATAGCTCAACAACATTAAGGCTTCATCATTAGCTTCGGTAAAAGCGTGCAACTAAAGTGTGAACTCTGTGGACAGATGGACCTTGATACAGTAGACTATTTTTTGATGAAGGATAACGACCCGGCGTAAGTTAATTATATGGGAACTCAATATGAACGAGGAGGGGGAAACAATCCCTACTCTAACATATACAATCCTGGATGAAAGAGTCACCCTAACTTATCTTGGATGAACAATGTCGGAGGATAGTTTAGACCTCAAGGACAACCAGGTTTCCAACAAGATAAACCGAGCTCAATAGAATCCAAGTTGGATAATATTTTAGATAAAATTGGAAGCATGGAGGATGCACATAAGAGGCTTGAAAGTAAGTTTGAACAAGTCACTAAGAACCACACCTCTTCAATACACAATCCGGAGGTTCAAGTAGGTCAACTAGTAGAGGTAATTTTAACTCAGAATGTAGGAACCCTTCCAAGTAATACCGAATCTAACTCGAAGGAAAAGATCATGGCCATTACTCAGATCCAGGAAAAGAAATTTAAGCATACAAAAGAAGATGGAGACAAGGGAGAAGGATAATCAAATATGGAATTATTTCCAAGTGAGCTCATAATTAAACCAATCAAAAAACCTCAACTTGAATTTCTGTACCCTATCTAGCTCAGTAGAAGTCAATTTCAAGTAACACGACGAGAAATTCTAAGGAGGTTGAATTAAACAATGTTGAGGATATAACGGAACATCTATAAACAAGGCAATATTAAGGGAATCAATTAAGAAGAAGGTTAAGGAGCACATAGCGGAAGAAAACCCTAACATAGCACAGAAGAAAGAAGACCCAGGGGATTTTTACATTCCTTGTAGTATCAATAAAGTTAAAATAAACAAGGCATTCGTAGATTTAGGAGCGAGTATTAATATGCCCTATACCTTTGGTCAAAAATTAGGGTTAGAGGAGTTAGGACCCACTGGATTTAAGTGAAAATGACAGACGTAACAGTTCATCGACCGAAGGGTATTATTAAAGATATGTAAGTACAAATTCATATTTTTACCTTCCCCACAGACTTCTTTGTATTGGATATTGGAGAAGATATGGAAACCCCTATGGTCCTTGGATGACCATTCTTAGCTACTGCTCACTCAATAAATGATGTTGCTGGGCTGAACTAACTTCGAGAGTTGGAAAGCATCAAATAACCTTCACTGTGTCGAAGAATGACAACATTCCTCCCTCACTCCCAACTAACGTCAAAGAAATCAAACCTTGAGAACAATGGGAAGATATTAAAGATCCTAGGAATACATTTAGAAAGAAACGATAACGGAGGAGAAAACGAAGGAAGGTGAAGCAGAAAGAAGGTGGAACCCAAGGCATGGTAGCTCATATGCAAATGGTAAGATCGATGACTGCGCTACCATTGTATTATTTATTTGAACCACCTTGAACACAAGAAGAGCGTCGACCTACCGAAGTTAAAAGAAACGTTGCACGGGAGGCAACTCATGGATTGTTAATTCCATGTTATTTCCTTTGACTTTTAGATAGTTTGAATTTTGTAGTTAGGTTATTTTGTTTCCAAATAAGGTCAGGAAGGTATAGGACTTCGACATGAGTTAGATGATCGAGGAAGTGAGTAAAAGAGAGGTGAAAGAGCTATAAAGAGTTAGGAAGTGATCTTGGGAATGTGTAAAAGGACAAAGAAGAAACAATCAAATATTGGTGAAAATATTGGCCTGTGGCAGGGTAAAACTGTCACGTGATTTTTAGCTAAAATTTTTACCATTTTACCCTTCCTTTACCTATATATTCATTTCTCACTTTATTTTTTCACTAACTTTCATTTTAACTTTATCTCTTTAAGTTTAGAACCTCCAAATACTCTCACTTCTCTCTAACTAAATTCTAAATTTTCACTTTATTCTAACCTTCACCTATTTGCAATCTAGTATGTTGTGCATTAAGCAGTGAGCAAAGCACAACCAATCATCAAGACAAAACCAAGTCTAGGGACCCTAGAATAGGGCAGCAGATTTTGGAGAAGCCCTTCCCAATCTACACATAGGAGGAAGGTATTCATTTCCAGTCCCTTAATACTAAACAAATAGTAGTCCCAAAATATTTTGATTTTGATACGCTTGATAGGCTAGAATTGCGAGATAGGGTAGAGAACCTAGCAGAAAGAATTCAGTAGGTGACGTTTATACACTTCCAATATCCTATCTACTAGAAGCTTACTCTCGAATTCTTCACTTCCCTTTATTTCGAACCTAGTAACTCTAAAGAAATATGGTTTAGATTGCGGGGACGAACTTATGAGCTAAATATTGAAATCATGTTTGATATTTTTGGGTTTCCCAAATCTTCCATAATCGATCAGCATGATGATTTTCATGCTTCTCGCTATTGGAATGAGATCACTGGGTTAAAGTGATTCGATGCTAAGAATGTCCATAATAACATCATACGAACCCATTAGCACTTGTTATTGCATAAATTCATATGTCAAATGGTTTTTGACAAATTAGAAACCAACAAGTGCTTAACAAAGGAACTTTTTCTGTTATGATACATGGATCACAACATCTTAGTGTGCACCTCAACATATATGCTTAATGTTATTGTTGTGACTCTATGCAAGAGGAGAAACAATTTGGGTATGAGGTATTTGGTTTCCGTCATTACTGAGTACTTTGGCGTGGATGGTAGTGGTTTAACTATCTATCTCCTGGAGTTTCTAAATCAAAATCACTTGTGGCGTGCTGAAATCCTTAAGTCCCATAACATAGAACTTCGGGACATAAGCCAAAAGACTTATGTGAAGATCAGGGCTAGCCAAGCGAGTTCTAGCATAGTGCCACCTCAGTAGGCAGAAGAAGACTTAACTAGTGAGGAGTCTGAAGAGGAAGAAGACACAAAAGAACCTGGTTGGAAGAAAGTGCTTGATACAATCTTCGCTAACACCAAGGTAATTACATATACACTTGTGAAGAACTCTACAAAGATGAAGGAGATGGCCCACACACAACGATGTCAGAGTCGGGATATACGTTGTAGTCATTGATACTTCGAGGCTCAAGACGTCCAACTGCCACCTCCGACAACATCCCCGCCTTCATTACCGTGAGGCTTTGTTTTTAACCCTTTTCTTTTAAATTTAGTCTTTATTTTTTATTTTGTTTTTCTATTTTATGTTACTTCTCACCATGTGTGTTTGTTTGTCTCCTTTTCACATTGAGGACAATGTGTTGTTCAAGTGTAGGAAGGGTTGTGTATTTTCCTTTGAGTGTGAATTTTGCATATTGTATGATAGTTTGTTATGTCGTATTTTGTGAATTGTGTGAATGTGTTGATGGCTTAGATGGAATGAAATTAATTTAATTTTTCACATAATCTACAAGGTTGACAAGAGTCATTAGCTTGGAAAATTAGTGATCTAGATCCTTTGGATAAATATGCAAGTTAATTATGATTTAGTGTTAGTTTATCACTCTATAAATTGTCACATTCATTTATAATTTTAGGTCTTTCGACTAAAGTAGTTTTGCTAGTATTTTTACATGAAAACAAGTAGCTAAGGCAACAAGGTAGGCATTAAATAATAATATAATAAAAATGTGTGTTAATTTTAAATAAATAACTATTCTGCTAGCCTTCAGGTTATGAATAGAGCTAGTAGCTACTTGAGAATGTGATGTAGCTGAGTACTCGGATCGACACGCATCATAAATGTGTGCCTTTGCTTCAAAAGGCTATAATGACTTTCCAACCAAACAACTAAATAAAAACATGACTTAGTCGAGTAACCAGATTAACATTCATCACTAATGTTTGCCTCTGTATAAAAGACTAGGTCCATGTCAACAAAAAAGTAAATAAAAAAAGTTTCTAATAAAACCTACCGAACTTGTAAATAGCTTGACTTTTCATGAAAACAAACTTAGGAGTAGTTTCAAAGTTTGAAGGACCAAATAATTATTAATGTGTGTGTACAATTCAAAAAGGGTGAGTTAACTTGACATTTAAGTTTTAATTAAAATGTATATTTATTCTAGACCTCCTAGACGCGGATTTTGCATGTTAATGATTTGGAATGACTTGAATCATTGTGTTTAAAGTTAAATTTATTTCATGAAGTTGAAACCATTTTCTCATTATTACATTGTGTGCTTTGGGATTTTTGTGTGTTTGTTGTTTTGTTTGCATGAGGATAAGCAAACCTTTAAGTGTAGGGATGTTAATAAGTGTAAATTGCATCATGTTTTAGGGCATAGTTTGATATATGTTTAGTTGTTAATTTAATCATTTAGTTTGTGTTTAGGTTAGAATTGTGTTAGTTAATTATTTATGTTTTAAGTGTTTTATGGGTTAGCACAATTCTTTGAACTTAAATATTATATTTTTGAGGTACCTTGATGTGTTTGCTAGTTTTTTAGGGTCAATATCAAAGAATGGAGAAGTTTCAGAGAAAGACATTCAGGCCGAAACAATGGCCCATGATCGTGGTACAATAGGCCACGATCGTGATAGAAACACTAGAGTTGGCCCACGTTCGTGGCCTATATGCCACGATCATGATAGAAGCCTAGAAAATGGCCCACAATTATGGCCTTCATCAGGTAAACATGTAGACACTCAAGAACATTAAGTTTCGAGCAGTTTTTTATACTTTTTAGACCCTAGAAACTCGAGCTATTCAGAATACAAGAGGATATTTAAAGAACAAGAAAAGAGACAAAAGGGAGCTTTTGCGTAAGCCACCTTGAGAAACCCTAAAGAGGAATCATCGAGAGATAGAGAGAAGAAGAAAGAGAGAAGAGGAGAAGAAGCTGACTCAAAGTACTTCCCGGATCATAGGGTTTCTGGACATCTTTGCCTCCCATCATCCGTTTAGATTGTATTTCCTGTATATTTTCAGTTTTATTTTTGTATAGAATTAGATGGAACAGTTGATGATAGGTTCTAAAATAGTGAGGATGTTTTAAACTACATTCGGAAATTTATTCTTGAATTAATGGAAATCTAATTATCTATGTGTTTATTAGATATGTTGTGGTTTGATTCTGCGATTGCAAAATTCAGTAATAAGCTGAGAGGGTGAATTGAATAAAAAATGATTAAATTGGATTAACAAGAATTAGGTGATTTACTAGAAACAAGAATTGAATCAAATTGAGAATTTGTGCGAAGAGAGATCTTGCATAGGTTTCTGATAGTTTATTAGAGAACTTCAAAACTAATTAAGGTTTTGGATAGGTTTTGAATTGAGAGATTGCAACCTCCATAATCTGATTAGGGTTTATGATTTAGGGTAATGGTTATAACTTGAGAGAGAGTAATCAACCCTAGGATAATCTAGAACCAACAATCCAATAATTCGTAATAAGTTAGGTTAACTTTAAGGATAGGTAAAATTCCCTTTCTCTCAATTGGTAATTTCTTTCAGTTGATTCTTGGGTATGTTGTAATTACTTAGTAATTAGTATTTCATGTTTAATTCTTAATTTTATTGATTGAATTAAAATCTCGTATTATTTTTGTGCAACTTAAATTTCTATTATTGGTTATGGCCTTAGATTTTAGGATTAGATTAACTCTCTCCTTGTGGGCTCGACACCTTTGGTATTATGCTAATGAACTGTGCACTTGCGGTTATCAAGGATTAATAATTAAAACTTACACACAACCAACTCACAATCAAATAGGATCTTTAACTTTATACCAATAATCTTTTTCTAGATGATTATCCCTCTGGCACACTTTGTAGGGTGGAAATTTTGTTTGCTTTCCTAATTCTTTAGAATTCCCAACTGTGTTCCTCTTTCTAATGTTATCATCCCACCATTTTTCATCCCTTATTCTGTAGGTGATTTGCCTTTAAAATTTTCTTGAAATGTTAAAAATGCTCCTTTTGTATTTCCTCATAGTTGATTTTTGCTTATAACTTTGCAAGTTGCTTTGTAACTGAGAGAATTTTCAAGTCACATGACTATTTAATTACAAAAATATTAGCTTTAAACCTTGCTAGTGGACTAATATGCATCTTCTTCACCACCTTTAAGTTAGTAAAATCGTTCTTAAAGAGCCTGATCTTGTTCATAGTGTCCAAGAGCTTTTAAGAATATTCTTTTATTATTTCTCCTTCATTCTTGACTACTCAAACTCTCTTTTATGAGTTAAAAACTTTACCATCTTTACTTTTTCACTAACTTTTAAATTCATCCTTTAATTTATCTCATGCCTCTTTTAAAGTGTCACATGCCATTATCCTGGTGAATATTACATCAAATAACGTTAAAAGTTGCTAGGTAAAAGTTTTGTTTTCTTTGACAAATATTCATGTTTATTTATTAAGTTCAAGGTTAGATTAGCATTTAGAATTCATGAATCGATATTATTTTCCACTACAACTCATAAGCTTTAGGCCTTAAAGTAAGAATTTATCTTGATTGCCTAAACATGATGGCTCTCACCCATAAATCCATCCCTTGTGAGACATTAGAAGCCATCTTCCTTTCTCCCCTTAGTGTTTAAATTCTCTCCTCTCAATCACTTATGAGAAAGTTCAATCATAAACTCATGGGACCCTTAATAATTACAAATTTAATACTATTTATAAGTTTCTTAAACATAAAAGGAGCATAAACATTTAGAATAAAACTTTCATTTACAACATTCTTTCATTGATATATATATATATATATATATAAGGAAATTTAAACCTAACATAATCTTTGAATTCTACTTTTACTGGACATATTTATACAAAATAAGGATAACTATTCCTTGTTGAACAAAATATAAAATATCTAACTTAAATCAATCTTAACTTAAAAGTATCTAGAAAAATATTATACATTAGAGGTGGTTATGCCACTCATATTGACTTCCCATTTGTTATTTTATAGCTGATGTAATTTAACGAATACTTGAAATTAGGTATTGATACAAGGTTTGTAGTGCAAAATCGAAACTGACTTTACAAGCTTTAAAAATTTTACAAAATAATACACCTATAAAGTCTTGTGTTGAAATAGAAAAGCTTTTAGATGTTGGTATTAATATATTACATGGTTTTCACAAAATTGTAACCATTGGCATACTAAGTCATATAGAGTTAACATCAAAGAAAATAAAGGTTGGGAGTTGTAATTATAACTAGTATGCTAGTTTCTATGCTAATGCACAAGTTACCATTGATATTTCACATTAATTTTAGTTGAAAACATTTGGAAAGAAGCTCATCTAAATTAGGAACCATTATCAACAATAACATTATATTAATTTCAGTTCTCTTCCAAAGAAAAAAAACTTCAGTTGTATATGCTTTATTATAATCTTGCCATATAATATTAATTTTGTTAATTTATATATAACCTTATTATAATCTTGCCATATAATATTAATTTTGTTAATTTATCTATAACCATGTTTATGATTTTGTTATCTAACTAATTATTTAAATGGTGGTATTTTGGTTTTCTTCCTCTTTTAATATGAAATATAATCTATTCCTTAGTTTTGATGCATTTATATTATGTTTACAACATGCCTTCATTTTGATATCGATACTACTATAGACCAAAACTGTGTAGATAATATGCATATCCCAATTTGTCAATTGCCATATTGTAAATCATAAACTTGGTGATGAAATTTTTACATTTTACACATAAGACTAAATTTAAAGTTTTAGAAGAACTAATTAATGCTCATAAGTAGTTTCTTTAGGACCTTCATTAACAATTTAACAAAGAAATGTTTGACATTGACTTTAGCTACTACATATCCTTATTAGAAGTGATACTAGTATAAATAACATATTAAGTGTCTTTCTTAAGAAGGATGAGTAGATAAAGCAAGAAACTAAAAAAGTAAATTTAAGGATCCTTAATGATTGCTTTGAACATTTTCCATTTTCCCATTAAATTAGCTTAATTTTTATTCTTAGATTTGATCACTTGTAAATTTTTAAGATATTTTTCTTATGAACTAATATTTTTCTATGAGTTTAAACCTAGATTAAGTCTTATATGTTTATCAAAATTTTAGAATCATAACAAATGTGAACTTGTATTGTTCATCCATGATACTACAAACAATAACAAAGATAAGGATTGCAGTCATATTCTATTGTGGTTTTTAGCATTAATTTATTAATTATACTATATTGTTATTATTTTAAAAACAAATCAGCTTAGATAAGAATAAACAATAAAACATGAAAATTGTTCATTTATATAGAGTTAGAAATTCATCTCCAATTTTGAAAAACTTATCTGGAGGTCAGAATCATGATATAATGGTAGAAATTTTTATAGAAGTATATATAAATTATCTACTCATTATGATCAATAAATAGAGCTTAAATGGGTGGAGATTATTGACCTGGTTATTCATCAAAAATGGTCACTTATGTCTTTGGTGATGTTCAACTTTTCTAAGATATCAATAATAGTCATCATATTGTCACTATCAACCGATAATATATTTTAATTAAAGGTTTCCTATAGGAGCATTTGGTTATCAATATGCAACATTTGCATTTGATAAGTCTTTCCTTTTAACTTATAAACATTGTGAGAATGAAACATTTTTATTATTCTTAGATTGTTGTAGATTTTTAATTTTAAAGATTACTAAATGTTTGTGAAATTAAGTTCTCATAGTATAATAGACTAACCTTTAATATATTTTTGAGTATTTGAATAATATTTTAAAAATTAAGATTTATAAGTTGTATTCACTTGCTTGGGCAATACTAGAAGCAATACTTTACAATCAGGAAAGATATTGATGAAACCGTATGGTAAGGTATATAGCACTTTATTAAGTCTTGCTTTGATGTTGCCTAGTTCAGTATATAGCTACACCTAGAAAACATATAGATAGTTAATTTGAAGAATAAAAAGTCATTTTTAGTAACAATGAAAGCTTTTAGGGAACATTGTATTGCACTAACTCCCACATGTTTTTAATTTGTTCTTTTATCCAAAAACTTGGTTAATATATTCCTAGTAAAGCTCTCAATTCTATTTGTTTTATGAAATTAGTATATAATTTTGCATGACTCACTATTGTTGCTTGAATCGTGTATTGAAGGTGCCTTTATACATTGACAAAGAAAGTGTGTAGGAGAATGCTTGTGTTTCTTATAAGGATGGTGGTTACAGTAGTCCAAATACTTTAATTTATACGTGATTTCTCTAGCATCTTCGGCTTTTACTTTTTTCAAGAACATGTTTGGTCTTTAAGTATAAAATGAATGTAAAATACTCCAATCTTAATATCTTATAAAACAAAACAATTATTTCTTTTATTTATAGAGAGCATTAAATTTAAAAATATTATATCACTATGTTTAAAGTAGATAAAGTAGTGCATCCTTAAGAGTGTATGGGGTTATAATTTTTAAACTTCAAGTCATCATTATTTTTATGTTCTTTGTTGTTAGATTATAACATCAGACCACAAAAGTTATGTAAAATGCATAACAATTGCTATTATGGTCATATCACTCACCTTAACTATATTCTTTGTTATTTTATATTTTATGCAGTTGAATGAATACTTGATGTTAGGTTCTATTACAAGGTTTGTAGTGCAAAAATAGGTTTTATTTCATACACTTCAAAAATTTTGCAAACTAATTATATAGCAATTTGGTTTTGTTTAACAACTTGAATAATGATAAAATCAAATGGAACCAACAATTTATCTTTTCTGGATAATTATAAACTAATTATTTAACATTTTAAATGCTTAAGCAATTTAAACATTTTGATTTGAGTAATTTGGACTATATGAGTGCTTTGTGATAAATCCTAATTATGACAATGTTAATTTTAATGGTCATCAAATTGTATTCTTAAAGCAAAAGGTACATATATTTGTTTTATTATTTTTAACTTTAGCAAATATGTAACCAATGTTTCAATCTTAATTATTGAATCTAGTTGATGGCCTCGAATGTACTATACTCTTTCATCTTCTTCCCCAATGACTTTTGCATTGCTTTTGGTTGATTTCTTGGTCTCAATTTACTTTCAGTTGTTTCTTGTGTTGCTTTCCTTACTCTCTTTGTATTTAGTCCCTTATGCCTCTATTTGTTTTCTAGCTCTTGGAAGCTTACTATCCCCCTCCCCATTTCCATTTTCTCTACTCTAAGCTGCTTAAGGGTAATCTTATCCTTTCATCATCTATTTTATCTTTTGGAACAATCTTTTACCATTTTTAGTTATTGTTTCTTTCAACCACCTGATAAAATTTTGTTTCTTATCATTATATGCTACTTTGTAGCTCCTAAACCTCTGTCATGAAGTCTATTAACGTTATAGTTAGTGGGGTTTTTCCATCTTTGTCATCTTCACCATCTTCTTTATCCTCACCTGTTAAGTAGACTCTTGATGAATTTGCCCCTCCTCTCTCGACTCTTCCTCCTCAGCCTCTAACTAGGAGTTAGAAGCATTTTTGGTAGATCACCATGCTTCCACTATTTTTTTTAACCTGCTTACGGAGCAAGATGGAAAACTATTTTTCTGCCTTAATATTGAAATTCTAAAGGAGACTGATCATAGCTAAACTTCAATCTTAGTTGATTTTTTCTTTGATTCAAGACCATCATTTCTTGTTATACATAAATAGGCTTTCAATCTATGGAAAAATAAGGGACTGGTTAAGGTTCTTCTATCTGAAGAAAATCTCATCCTCTTTTCATTCACTTAAGTTCTATTGCTTTCAAGATTTTGGCCGAGGGACCATAACACATTGACCATCAACCTTTATTTTTGCAATCTTATTAGTTAGGGTTAAACTTTGAAATAATTAGGCTACAAAGCATTTCACCATAGATTAACTCCCATAATGTCCCATTAGAGTACTAGACTACCAGGGACTAAGCTCATTAGCAAGCCATATAAGAAACCCTTATATTTAGATGAAAACATGGCAAAGAAAAGAAGAACATGCTATGCTCGTATATGTGTGAGCACTGACAAAGGATCTCCCAAATGAGATTCAAATTATGAAGTTTATGGATGGGAATAAACTCTTTGAAGATAGTGTAGCTGTCTTTTATCTTTGGAAGCCTCTACCGAAAGTTCAAAGAAAAGTGTCCAAGCCTACTAGTAGGAAGTTTATCACATAAAGATACAATTAGTTAATAAGCTTGGAGGAGAAAGGGGATGCTATGTAGAAGGAGGGAACTGACCAAACAAATGAAGTGACCAATCTAGCTATCAATACTAACTAATCTACTAATGTGGCTGGCATTGTTCAAACTAATGGTATCAGTGAACCCCCTATACTAATGAATGAAAGCAATGTGAAGAGAGGGGAGGAAACACCTAATACTAACTGTCAGGGAAATTCATGCATAATTGATGGAGGTAAGGAGTTGTTTCAAACTGTTGAAAGAAGAAAGTCATAAAGGAGCAAAATTAAAAGCTCCAAAGGTAAACAAAAATAACTGCCATAGCAAGCTCTTTTCTTTGAGGGATTCTGTCATGAAAGAAAGGTTTCTAGTATTGAGCTTACTAGAAACAAAATTAAAGTTAAATTTGAAAAAAGTGGAAGTCTTAGGGACCTCAATGGAAAAATCCTATATAACCATTCCCATCATGTTTATTGTAGAATCGTAACCCATTATAACTTTGACAGGGTTAAGGTGGATCTTATGGGATCAAATGACCAGGTAATACATTTAAAGGTAGCTTTTCTTTAAAAGAAAGCAGTGATCAATGCCTCTTTTATTTATGTAAGTAACTTTGCTTATCAAAGGAATGATTTGTGGTGTAACATCATAAATGTTAGTAGTTGTTACAATGGCCCTAAGCTAATTTATAGTGATTTTAATTCAACTCTTTACAGATCTAAAGCTCAAGGGAACTATAATTTGAGAAATTTTTCTAATAATTTTAAGGAGTGTGTTGATCAATTGGGGGTTACTAATATTAAGTTTGAAGGGGGTACATTCACTTAGATAAACAAGCAAAGTTTTAACTAGTTTATTAGGAAAAAATTGGATAGAAGTCATGTTAACTCTAATTGGCTAAAAATGTTCCCTAATAGCATAGCCAGGTTTAAGGATCCCCACTTCTAGATCACATCTTGGTGGGAGATTTATTCTGGAAGATAGTTAGACATTTCCCATTCATAATTTCTTGGAAAATGAAGGAGGTTTCTTGGAAACTTTAAAAAGGGGATTGATTGCTCTACTAGTACTAAATAGTTATGTCTAAAAGCTTAACGTCATTAAGAGGGAACTTAAACTGATGAATATGCAAGAGGCTCTAATACCAAGGAAGCCATGAACTCTACTAAAGATGAACATATCTCTGTACAATTCCTCTTCTCAGTCAATCCTAGTGATTCATTACTACTCTCTAACTGTCAAAGTATCTTCATACTGTAAACAATCATTCCTCTTTACTTAAACAAAGATCTAGAGTGAAATGGATAAAAGAGGATGACTTGTGATCCAGTTTCTTCTTCAAATATATCTTTTCTAGAAGAAATCAAAACAGAATCAACTCCATCTTATCTTGTGATGGCACATTACTCTATGACCAAAATGTTATTCAATAGGAAGTTGTCAAATTTTACACTTCTTTACTTGGCATTATAGATACATCTTTAAATTCTTTATCCTATTTGAGCAATTTCATATCTAGAAGAATCCCATTTAAGGAGGTAACAAGGTTAATAAGACCTATAAAGGATAAAGAGATAGAGGATATAGTTTTTAAGATGAATGGAATAAAAACACTTAGTTCGGATAGATTGAATGGATACTTCTATCATAAGTTTTGGAAAGTGATAGGGCATATTATTAAAGATACAGTTCATGAATCCTTTTCAAGAGGCATCCTATTAACAGAAATCATTAAGGCATTTCTTTAGTTGGTCCTTAAAGGCCATAGTCCCTTCTCTTTTAGGGACTATAGCCTTATAACTTGCTCCAATTATTTGATTGAAGGCATCCATCACCTATTTAATTAGCAAAAACCAAAAGGCCTTCATAAAGAAAAGACACATTAGGGATAATATTTTGATAGTATAGGAGTTGCTAAAGAGGTATTTAAGAAGTAAATCTCCTCCTAACTGCACTATCAAAGTGGATTTTAATAAGGCTTTTGATAGTGTAAACTGGGAGTTATTACTATAGCTATTGAAGGTGTTTAGTTTCCCTAAAGTCTTCATTGGATGGATCAAAGAATGTATCACCTCAACATCTTATTATGTAATGATGAATGGTAGATCTTTAAAGTTGTAAGAGGGCTAAGGCAGGGGGATCCTCTATCCCCTTCCCTCTTTATATTATGTATGAAAGCTCTTACCCTCCTTATAAAACACAATGTTGGGAAGAACACTAAGTTCAGATTCCATTCCAAGTTCAAGAAAGTTGAATTAACAAACTTTTGTTTTACTGATTAATTATTATTATTTTGTAGGGAAGAAATAGGTTTAGTTTAAAATTTAATGAATTCCTTGTAAGATTATAGATGTATCTCTAGTCTGGATATCAATCTTAATAAAAGTCATTTCATGATCTCTAAAGAAGCAACTCAAATGGAGTCTTATATAGCCAGAATCATTAGGATGCAAAGGAAATATCCTCCAGTGATGTATTTAAGGCTCCCTATCTTTACAAGAAGGCTAAATTTTAATGAATGTCTTCCTTTAATTGAGAAAATTTAAAGAAGATTATCTTCTTAGGTGAATAAGTCTCTATCCTATACAGGTAAACTTCACTTAATCAAATTAATGCTTTGTTCTCTTTATATATATTGGTGCTCTTATATATTTTTATCCAAAAACCTTATCAAGTCACTGGTGAAGGGGGAGTTACAAAATTCAAATAAACTGATATCTGTTCCCCTAAAGAAGATGGTGGATTAGGTGTCAATCCAATCAAAATAACTAATCTTCCTTTAATTCTAAAAAGATTGTGGTAGGTTGTGGAAGAAAGGAATTCCTTATGGTTGAAGTGGTTGCATAGCTATTTCTTAAAGGCAAGAGTATTTCGGCTATTGATAAGAGCTCTACCTTCTCTTGGTTCATTTGTCAACTGCTTGAGCTAAGAGACAGGGTCAAATCAGAAGTTGAATGAAAGATTTGGAATAGGGAAACAACTTTTGCGTAGTTCGATAGTTTGTCTAAATATGGACAGCTTATTCATCTCCCTAGAACACTTGTTGCTAGGAAACATCTCTCCCTGAAGGCTAAGGTAAGCTCATTTTTCAAAGTGATTGGCAACTACTTGAACAGGTGATGGGGTTCAAACCAAACTACTCCCCTAAAACCTCTTCACCTGATAGATTCATTTAGAAACAAGAACCTGTTACCTCTTAACTAGCAAGGTTAACAAGGATTTAATCAAAAATAGAAATCCTAGAGTTGCTTGACACAAAATTGTATAGAATAAGTGTTTATTGCCGAAAACCTCTTTTTTATCATGGCTTACCATTAAAAATAGATTAATCACAACGGATAGATTAAATTACTTATTTTTACCTAGAACTTGTCCTTTATGTTTGCAAAATGAGGAATCCCTATATCACCTCTTCTTTGAATGTAGATTTGTAGCTAGCATTTGGATTGTGGTGAAAAGGCTAAGCCTATGGAACTGTTCAAGGAATTTATTCTCCGGAACAATTTAATGGATTTTAAACTATTCTGAATTACCAAGGGATAAAAATTTTCAATTATATATAATTGTTATGGGGACATGTGTGCAAGCAACTAGAAGGAAAGAAACTTCTGAAGGTTTAAGAGTAAAGCCACTGCTCTGGATGGGGTAATGTCTAAGGTGGTTTATAGCATTAGGGAGTTGAATTTGTTAAGGGACATAGCTAAAACTTGCAATGGCTTCTTCCTTGGGAATCTAATTTCCAAAATTTCATCACATACTCTCCTGTTTTGTAAATTGTTGTACATGGATTTTGAGCAGTATTGGAAGGCTATTCTCCTATAGTCTCTTTTGTACTTCTAACATTTCATTTTCTTTAATAAATTTCTTTAAATGTTCAAATTTTTTTTGAATGTAATTATTATTGAATATTTATAAACTAGTTCCTAATATATTAAATTTTAGTAATGGACCCCTAAACACACTAATATTTAATAATGAATTCTTAATTTTTCTATAATATGAATAAATTTTTATTAAAAAGTCACTAATTCCAATTTCATCATTAAGTTGTGTTGAAATAAAA
>JAOQML010119056.1:0-21237 GCA_027568935.1 Erythroxylum urbanii
CTTATTGGGTTATCAACTCTTGATTTATATACATCCCATGTATATAACCCAACTTTGCCTCTATCCACGTTGACCTTAGGTTTGCCCAACAAACCAATGCTTCCAGTTAGGACCAACCCATTAATTCAAAAATCTAATTTCCATAGTTTGAACATATTCCTGTAGAGTGGGCTTGGATTTGCCCAACATCCTAACTCTAAAAGAACTCTGGTTCTTACCATATCAATGGAAGGCGTAAGTCCTAATATTTTGGTTGAGGGAATTGTCCTTTGATCTCATCAATACTTGGATGATCTTGATTATATATATCACATATACATTTTGATTATGGATAACTCAATTGAATTGAGCTTATGTCCATAACTACCCTTAAAATGCATCTAATGCATGTATTACACAAAGGAGGTTTAAATTTAGGTTGTGACTTAACTATGCATCCAAAATTCATGATTCGATTCAACTCTTGAACCTAATTGGGTACTAGTGTTAGTCTTGGCTAATCCGAATTAAGAATGTGAATCAATTAGGAACCCTAAAATTTAGTTATTTTGACTTCTAAATTAAACATTTTAATCTTAGTTTATATGCCTTTATCTATTCATAGTAGAAATGTTATGCTTTACTTGGATTAATTCTAAATTAATCCCTAAGGTTTCCAAAATTTCCATACACTAATTAGTCCTTTGTAATATCCCTAGGTCATCTCAAATTTATCTAAATAATTTCGGCACATGCCAAAATTATCTTGACGGCCAAAATCATCCAAACAAATAAGTTAACCTATTAGACACTAAAGAGACCGATTCGATGTTCAGAAAATTTTCGAAACCGTAATTTCAAGAATATGCATTAAGCATATTATTTTCATCAAAATAATATATTTCTTATCATAAAAGAACCTTATTTAAGTTCCATAATCGAAATATATACATTATAAGTCATTAAGTAAGTCAATTCCATCAACTTTCAAAAAGTGGACCAATGTTGACTTTATTTATTAATTGAATCAAATTCAATTAATTTTGGAAAAATTCCAGAGTCTTATACACATCCTAAATTTGTCTAATAAAAAATTCTAGAACTTAATTCTAAGGAAGTATTTATTAATAAATAGGAAATAGCCAGCACATCATATGTGTAAGACACTTGTCACATTACTTCTAACACTAGTCAATCATTACATCATGCAAGCATAAGATAACCATTTTAACAATATGTGTCATGCATCTTATACAGGTGGCAACATCTTATCTTGCATGTGCATGCATAAAATTTATAAAGACAATTTTTATAAAAGTTAATATATAATTTTCATGCATGCATGTTCATCACATTTTCAGAATTTTCAAAACTTCATTAATGCATTAAGCTAAAGCTAAATTTGTAATAAAATAGAAAATAACATTCAAGTGCATTTTTCTCTTACAGAAACATAGTATAACATCTTCTAAACATTTTAGTGAAAGAATAATAGAAAATGTTTTCTAGAATTAATACGAAAATTTCAAAATCAGCACATGCGATTAGTTTTCCAGAAATCAACATATGAACAGTCTAGATATAAATTCAAAATAAAATAGAAAATGAAATTCAATTACAATAAACTTTTACAAAAACATAATATAACATCTTATAAACATTTTTATGAAAGAAAAATAGAAAAAATTTCCACAATTTAAACAAAGCTTTTCAAAACAACATGCAAGTCAGTCACAACCCAGTAAAGACTTTGCGCATGTTCAATACATCATCTATTACATGCACAAACAAGCTTTGATACCACTGCTGGGTTAGACATGGTTGCATGAATCACATGCATGCAAATGCAGTGGAAGTGTCGAAATCAAGATTCCGACACCATGACAACCCGAAAAACATAGAATCTCACATGCATGCGAGGATATGAAAAGAATATGGAATAACAAAACTTTTTACCTTGTGTATATCCTCCTTTCTTATTTCTTCTCTTTGTTTGGGTTGAGGCAAACACCAAACTCTTCCTTGATCACCCAAGAATATGCAAAGAAGGAAGATGAAACAATGTGTAAGGGTTTTAGAACACCAAACTTGATGAATTCAAGTAGATGTTCAATATGGAAGATAGATTAAGGTTATCTTGTATGCATGTAAGATTTATACAACAATTGCATAATCTTGCATGAAGATAACTCAAGAACACTTCCTACACTCTCTAGAACTCTTCTAGAACCCTTTCTTTATCAATCGAGTGTGTAATAAATAAAGGAAGTTTATGAACATAAGTGAAGAACTCACTTATATACCATTTCATGCCTTCTTTCACAATGCTGGCCACGATTGTGGCATGTCTCACCTTCGACCAAGATCGTGGCCTACTTAAAATAGGCCATACATACTTGTTTTTCATCTGATATTTTATATGTGTGACCCTTAGGTTTCCAGCTATTTTAGGCAATTGAATTAACTCTTAATTTAAACACATCATAAAGGTTTTCATAATGCCTATTTGTCGGAATATAAGTTGATTAACACACAAACTCTTTGATAGTTAATTATCCAACTTATGAACCTTTCCATTCGTCCTTTCACCATACTACACTCCACTTAGTTCAGAGTATAGGCTATGTGTCAACTCCACTAGACTGACTACGTCACATCTAGTCCAAGTGATGTTAGTTCTTGTCCTAGGATCTCATTACTCAATGTATCATTGAAGCCTCTCTTCGTGACACATAATTGCTCTGGCCAGAGACTCCCGAGTAATAACCCTGAAAAGAGGCCCTGGATATCATCTCCTTCTGTTAAGAGGGGTGAATCCTTTATTGGCTACCCAATTACTCGAGACTTAACACAATGTCCCCATTATTAGTTTCACGAACTAATTTTAAAAAGGTCAGAAACTCTAATGTCAATTCTACATATGAATTTTTCTTAAATTCAGAAAGTTGTTCCCAACCTATATTTCGCAGCAACTCGTGGACTCGATCACATATTCCTAATTCAATAAGTGCTTGAGAATCTAAAAATCTATTCGGAATAATTTTACGATCTTTAAGAATAATGTACCTTTGTTGGTGCTCTCTACTTTGAAAGATGGGGCACAGAATACCTGAATTAGGATCTTGTGGTAGAGATGAGGGAACTTTGGGTTGTTTCATTCTTGGAGGCATAACCAGTTACGTAGGTAGAGTCCGTGTTTGTGCTCCTACTAAGTTGGTTTGGTGGAAGCATAGGCTTATAACAGTGGCACAATTGTGCAGTGGCTACTATGACACATTTGAGCGCTGGCCACAAAAATATTATTATGAGCATGCGTTGGGCGAGGGGTGTGTGTTAGTGAGGGATGATGATTGGGTTAAGATAGGTATTTATAAGGAGGAAGAGAACGGACAGTCACATCCTTGTGGTTAGGGAGTCACATTCATGCACTACCCAGTCAATTGTGCTTCAGTGCCATGAGTTTTCAATGCGTGTGGCTAAGGAGTCACGCTTAAGCACGAGTGACAGGGGAGTGCATGAGTGTGACTCCCTAACCACACCTAATGAAAACTCACGACACTAAATAACTATGAGTTAGGCTGCATGGCCATGCAGCAGTTGCACGATCGTGCGTTAGGGTGCACGATTGTGCAGTAGTTACATGACCGTGAGTTAGGTTGCATGGTCATGCATCTCTTAAATTCAGTGCTCCATCTTCGTCTCAGAAACAAAACACTTCAGTAACAGGGTAACTTTTGTATTATTATAAAGAAAATTATACAGGAAATGCCTCATCGTTATTCATGCTTCATCCTTCTCCCTAATTCTGTGATAAGTTTACAAGGGTAGAAAGGAGGCGAAGAGAAAAGAGTGGGATTTTTGCATTGATACGAAGAAGATGATAGAGTACATCGGCTAGGTCGGCTTGTCTAATAAGCTACGCATTTTGAGAAGAGTAATAGTGTGTTTAAAATTTAAGAATAATGATAACATTTTTTAGTTAAACAGAATAAGACAAGGTTATATTAGATAGGGGATCTGAACTCGTTTCGGTGTAACTCTCTTTTAATTATGACATTCTCTTTTAATTAGGACAATCATCTTTATTATCTGAAAAGTGAAATCCTAAACATATATTTATCCTTTAATCTTAATAGTTGGTGATAATTGATGTTGATTATGAAATTAGACAGGAAGTCAGTTTTAATCTCTAATTATTTGAAAAATCAGAATAGTTATTATTGTTGATAATTGTTGTCTCTTTAATAACAAAACAGTTTATGATAAGCGAGTTATGTGACAATTTCAAAAAGAATATGACGAGGAGGCTAGTAGTTTTGGTTCATCTATGATCCCTAAGCACTATAATATAATAAAAGAAAATAAAATTTTTAAATTTATTAAATAATACTTAAAATTATTATTTTTATTATACTGTGGACTTATGGGTCACACAATATTTTTCTTTCTGAAATATAAAAATATAATAAAATTTTAAAACTGCAAAATATCATAATTGTTTAACTGTATTAAGTGTCGTTGTCAAATAAGACTTCAAATACTGCCTCAAATTTGCTATCATAGAAAAGATTTTTAGAAAATGAAACAAAATTCTAAACCATAAAATTAATCTAGGATTAAAAAAAATTACACATGTAACACCAAATGTAATTGCGCTAGAAAATAAGAAAACTTTCTTTAAAAAAGAGAAAAAGGAGAAAAGAAGAAGCACGTACACATCAGTCTGAAGTGTGCATTTTAGTGTAACTAATAAAACCTAGATCAGTCTCTTTTCTTTTATCTTTTAATCGATTTTTGCTATGGAACAAAACCTTAATCATCTGTCAATATCAGATGATGAAGATGATAGTCTTGAGATCAAAACTCCATCTGGGATAGAAAATATCCCGTATAAATTTTGCTTTGTGGGTATGTTTCTCACTTATAACATCATTAATTTCCAAGCCATGAGGAACACATTGGCAGATGTTTGGCACCCTTTAGGAGGCATAGATATAACAGAACTTGGTGGAAAACGTTTCCTGTTTTGTTTCTTTTATCAAGTGGATTTTGATAGGGTCATGTGTGGATCTCCTTAGAGTTTTAACAGACACCTTTTGGTGTGGAAACCAATTAAGAAAGGAGAGATACCTATGCATATTCCACTATTACAAGTTTATTTCTGGGCTTTAGTGGCAGACTTACCCAATGGCTATATGAATGAAGGGATAGCAAGAATGTTAAGAGATTTTGTTAGGTCTTTCTTGGAGTATGACGGGGAAGCAAGTAGTTCTGATGAAGATGAATTTATAAGGATGAGAGTTCGATTGGACATACGCTAACTATTAAGGAGCAAGAAGAGGCTGAATGACAAGTCAGGTCTAGTGTTCTATGTCAAGTTCAGATATGAAAAACTGGGTACGTTTTGTTTCCTCTATGGGCGACTTGGTCACTTTGAAGCTTTTTGCGATATGTGGTTACATCTAAAAAAGGAAGAAATTGTTTTTAGATGGGATGAAAGTTTAAGGGCTCCGGCGAGATGGTGGCGGCAATAGTAAGAGAGTCCATGGTTATGCCAGTATGGGCAAAATGAAAGTTTCGGAGGTGAAGCGGAAAAGAAGGTAACTGATAGAGGAGATAAGGGCACGAACAAAGCCCGAGATTTTCGCTTCTCTTTTTATGGAACGGTTTTGAATTGTGATGATGGTAGCTCATCTGACTCAAATAACAAAATGTACTTAGAAAACTATGATATAGCCTATGAGGCCTAGTTGGGCCAAGAAGAGGATTTGGGCTTTGAGAAACAGGATAACCTTAAAAAAAGACTAAAAAGTGATAGCCAAAACCCAGCTCCTTAAGTTTCTTTGACAAAGGATTCAACAGGAAGCAGAATTGTGGAAAGTAACAGACACAAAAAACTACAGGAAATCCTATTAAGTGGGACGACCATGCACAATGAGGATCCTAAGTTGGAACTGTAGGGGTCTGGGCAATCCCCGAACAGTTCAAGCACTCAAAGATTTTACTTTGAGTAATAAGCCAGTAGTTGGTTTTTTAATTGAAACTTTTGTTCATAAACAAAGACTTAAGGAGGTGTGTAGCATTTTGGGTTATGATAATTGTTTTGGGGTCGATTGCAATGGTAGGAGCAACAGTTTAGGTTTATTCTGGGATAATGAAACCATACTTGATGTTCAAGGCTTCTCGCCACATTGTATTGATGCATGGATTACCGAAGGGGATTATTCATGGAGACTAACAAGTTATTATGGGTTAGCTGATAGAAGCAGAAGACATGCTGCCTAGAATCTTCTTAGAGCTCTAAGGGCTCGTTGCAACAAACCATGGATTATATTGGGTTACTTTAATGATTTGGTTGCACACTCTAAAAAATGGGAGGGCTGTTTATACCCACAAACTCTTATAGATGGTTTCCGGGAGGCAATCGAGGACTGTGGCTTAACTGATCTTCCATCAGTTGGATACAGGTTTACATGGGCTATGAAACGATTAGGAAAAATTTGCACAAGAGAGAAACTTGACCGAGCTATGGTAGACAAGGATTGGTCGGACCATTTTAGGGATGCAAAAATTAATATTCTTAGCTCACCATCATCTGATCATAACCTAATCATTGTTCATACATCAGCAGCTAATACGGCCAACTCTAAAGCGTTTAAATTTGATAATGCTTGGCTTTGTGATTAAGGTATTCGAGAATTGGTTGCCTTGGCTTGGGGTGATGACAGTGACAGGTGCATTTTGAAGAAAGGGATCAGTGTATTGATGCCTTGAGGGTCTGGGGAAGTAGCAAAAATAAAGAATTCTGGCAGTAAAAGAAGAGTATTATTCGAAAACTAGAAATGGATAGGGAGGTGGATCCTGAAAATTGTAACCAAGCCTTCAAAGACAAATTATCAGCCCTTCTAGCCGAAGAGGAAGTTAGGAAGAAGCAAATTGCTAAACAGTTTTGGCTGACCCAAGGTGATAGAAACAACAATTTTTTCTATGCAAAAGCTAAAGCAAGACATAGAAAAAAATAAAATAATGGGGTTAAATGATGAGAATGGTAATTGGTCAACTAATATATCTTGCATTAAAAGCTCTATTCAGAACTATTTTGGTGACATCTTTTCACGTGCAAGTCCACATCCAGAGGAAGTTTTATATCTCACTTCTTTACTTTCTGGGAAAGTGAGCGAGGATGACAATGATTGGTTAACAGGGACTGTTTCGGTGGAGGAAGTTAGGTTGGTTATCTTTCACATGCACCCGGATAAGCTCCAGGTCCTGACGGACTTAATCTTGTATTTTATTAAAAACTTTGGGGCATTATTGGCACTGATCTTGTGAAGGCTTGCAATGATTGGTTACAAGCAGGTACTTTTCCTAATTCTTTGTCAGATACTCTTATTGTGTTAATTCCAAAAGTTGTAGATCTTAAAGAGGCTAAAGACTTTAAACCCATAGCATTGTGTAATGTTCTTTACAAAATAGTGTCTAAGGTGTTAGCTAATTGTCTGAAAATTATGTTGCAAAAATTCATATCAAAACATCAATCTGCATTTCTACCTGGTAGAGCTATTACTGATAATATTCTAGTGACCTTTGAAATGATGCACAACCTTAAAAGATATGAAAGTAGTGGGACGAGATCTTGTGCAATGAAAATAGACATTAATAAGGCTTATGACTAAGTTGATTGGAATTTTTGTGGACTGTTATGCTTAAATTGGGTTTCTCGGAAAAATGGATGAAGTGGATGAAAATGTGTGTTTGTGGTATAAATTACTCTGTTCTTATTAATAAGGAGACTGTGGGACCAATTGTGGCTGGTAGAGGGTTGCAACAGGGCAACCCGATTTCACCCTATATTTTTCTGTTATGTGCGGAGGGTCTCACTACTTTATTTGATGAAGCTGAGAGGAAAGGTTGGATTCATAGGGGTAAAGTGCGTTGGAGTTGCCCTCGCATTTCTTATTTGCTTTTTGCAGATGACTCACTCTTATTTTTTAAAGCTAATAGGAGTGAAGCAACAAAAGTAAAAGAAATTCTGAAGAAGTATGAGAAAGCATCGAGACAAGCTATCAATTTCCAAAAATCTAGTTTGGTTTTTAGCCCTAATACAGATATGACTACCAGAAGGCAGATTGAACAGGTACTAGGGGTTTCAACATCAGGGGAGGATAGTATGTACCTTGGTTTACCATCTATTATTAGGCATAATAAGAGGCAGATTTTCAGTTTTCTAAAGGACAGAATGTGGAAAAAAGTGAATAGCTGGTTGAACCATTTTCTTCCAAAGCTGTTAAAGAAGTGTTTATCAAATCAGTGCTCCAAGCTATTCTTTTGAGCTGCCCTTAACACTTTGTAATGAAATCCACAAGATGATGAATAGATTTTGGTGGCGAGGAAAGCAGGATGAGGGGAGAGGAATTCACTGGTTGAGTTGGGAAAGAATGCATGGTAGTAAAGATAGAGGAGGTATGGGTTTCAAAAATATCAGATGTTTTAACATTGCTATGCTTGCTAAGCAAGGGTGGCGCTTGCTCAATCGTGAGAATACCCTTTCCTGCAAAGTTTTCAAAGCAAATTATTTTAGAGGCAAGGATTTTTTTGAAGCAACTTTAGGTAAAAATCCTAGCTTTGTGTGGAAAGGTATATGGTCGGCTAGCAAGGTGTTGAAACATAGTGTAAGGTGGAGAGTTGGCAATGGGGAGAAAATTAGGGTGATTAAAGATCCATGGTTGACAAAAGAAGATCCATTTAGGGTAGAGGGTTAGCAAGGGTTTATAGATGAGGGTTTGAGAGTTAAAGATTTATTTGTGAGTGGGGAGTGAAAATGGGATGTTGAAAAAATTATCAACTTATTTAGTGAGGAGGAGAGCCATCAAATCTTTAATATTCCCATTAGCATTAAAGATAGAAAGGATGTGAGAGTGTGGCATTTTTGTAGGAAAGGGGTCTATAATGTCAAATCGGAGTACAAAGAGACTTGTGAGATTTTTGAGTTGGGGGTGGTGAGTTTGGTTCATGGTGGAAGAAAGTGTGGGATATTGATACACATCCTAAGGTCAAAGATTTAATTTGGAGAGTGCTTAGAGGGGTCTTACCAAATAGAGAGAGACTTAAGAATAGGGGGTTAATGTTAACGAGGGATGTCCTTTATATGGTAAGGTAGAGAGTATTGATCATGCTTTAATCAATTGCCACTTTGCTAAAAGCGTTTGGAATCTAGGTGGCTATCTTGTGCCCAACACTAACATTGCTTTTAAAGATTTTTTTATGCAGGTTATACAAAACAATGATACCCACAGAACTGCTAAATTTGCTAATATTCTATGGGGTATTTGGCACACGAGGAATAAACGATTTTGGGAAAATGCTCTTTTAACTCCCATCCAAGTTTACAGACTAGCCGTGCAATCCATGCAAGAATTCATTTCAGCTTAGAGGCATTCTCAAGTGGGCTTGATACATCAGTCTAATCCAAATGTCAATTTGAAATTCAAAGCGTCAAACAATGCAAGGATTGTTCGATCTTCCTCTGCAACAACTTCATCTACATCAACATTAGCACAAGTCTCCACAACTTTGCCAAGACCACGTCCAGACATTATGTTGCAAGATCCTGCTAACGCAAAATATTGGAATGGACATACAGATGGTGCCATTTTGGCTGCATCAAAGATGTCTGGATATGGTATCACATTTGAAGATGAAGAAGGTATTTTTGTGAAAGCTATTTCAGGTTACTATGAAGGTACACCAGATTCGGCCATAGTGGAGGCAATTGCTCTTCATGAAGGACTACTTTTTGTTGTGAACTTCTTCCACAATCTAGGATGTTTTTATGTGGACTCATAGTTGGTTATTTTCGCTCTTAACTCTAGTGCTCCAGATATTTCCTTTTTTTTGTCTTATAATTTCGGATTGTCTCTATTTACTAGGACTTCACTTTGATATTGAGGTCCGTTGGGTTTGTAGGCAAGCTAATATAGGAGCTTATACTTTTGCTAGAGCTGCTTATCGCTATGTTCTCCATGTTATTTGGGATAGTATTCCCCCCTTTATGTTAGATTTTTTCTCTTGTTAATAAGAATTGAATCTTTTCCAAAAAAAAAATTAATGTGGATTTAACGTGGGCTAAAAGAGCAAAACAATTTCTTAAGTTTAAATCGACGTCTCACTCAAACCCTAATATTTTAAAATGTTTAAAATAAACTTTAATATTTACATATTATTTAAACTAAACTTTAATATTTTTACATATTCAAAATGAACCCTCACTGTTAACAATCTTGAACCTCTATCAGGTAGCTGACAATGTCGTGAATTTTTTATTAACATGATTTTTTTTAATTTATTTGAAATGGAATCCAAATATTGTTTTTGCTGAGGCTCTAATTTCCTGGAACTCCTCACTCTCCTCAACAAGACCTGCAATACAGTAGACACTTAAAACAGCTTCAAAGGTACGCTCATCAGGACTCAGGCTTGCATTCTCTATTTCAACATAACCCTTAATAGCTTCTTCGAACTTGCCCTCTTATCTATAGCCTTCAATCATATGTTGAAGGAGTCTTTGTCTCTTGTTATCGCAATCTCGCTCATCTTTTTCAATACTGCTGGAATCCAGCCGTGATCGAATTAAGGGTGCAATAATAAAAATTTTACGAATTTTGAGTAAATCTCGATAATTGAATAAACTTGAATAGATTATAAAACGATTTAGAAATCTTACCTTGTTCACTGTCATGTTGAAAAATCTTTGGAACTTTTCCCGATTGATCAATCATGAGCTGTTCAAGTGTCCAGCCTTTGATGGTATCCATAGAGTAATTTTCAAACTGCTTTGAGAGGAAGAAGACAAAAAGTGCTAGCTTCTAAAAGCTTTTCCCATTTAAATAGAAAAATCATGAGAGTCTTTTATTAAAATTAAATTTCTTTAATTATAATTAAAATCAATTTCTTTAATTATAATTAAAATCAAATTCTAATTCTAATTAATTCAATTTTAATAAAATCAAATATCTCATATTTGGTCCCCAAAGTTTCTCAAACTTTACAATTAAATCCAACTTAATTAAAGTGATTTTTTCATAGATTGCTCTTTGATGTGTGGCCTATTAGGTTCCTAATAAATTGGCAATGGTTATAAATTATAATTGTAATTCAGAATTAGAATTAGATAGATTAAAGGTTCTTTTAATTTATCTTTAATTCTCCAATTAAACAATTCATAATTATAAATCATGATTGATGTCTAGCAATATGTCATAATTACCGAAATATCAGGAATGTCAAAGTGATTGACTTAACCTATCCATGCATAGCTATAAAGTATAATTTTAATCCTTTCATCATTCAATATTCTAATTGGACAGAGTATGGATGTAGTGTCTACTCTTATCATCTAATCATGTTTGTTCTTGCTAATTAGTAATTGATTTATAATTGAAATTTGAAAATACCTTTTCAGATGTCAATTCACTCTAGCCAGAGAATTCTATAAATCATTACTAATCAAGAATAGTAGAATATTCTCTCTAATTACTTTAGAGTGACGAATCCTATATTGACTTACTTAACTATCTACATACGGTTCATACTGTATCCAATTACTACCGATTGAATTATCCTATGATGATTCATAAATAACATCAAAACATAGTAATTCTCACACTAGATACCTTGGTAATCTCAAGTATGATGATTACTTATACAACCATCATTATGAGATAATTCACAGATACACAAGTAATGTTCCATTTGGGATTCCCATAATTAAGTCAGTTCAGTGAACTTATTCTCTAATAAGTACCCACATATTTGTTTGAGTGTCTTTACACTTTAATTTATAAGATCAATTACTTTCTTCATAAGAAAGAAATAAACATGTGCTAGTCTAGCCATTTCACCAATACCCCATCTTGATGAAACTACGACTAGGAACAGTTTAGGAATAATATAAAAAATGCAATTCGATTCTCATAATTATAATCGCATTATAATTTCTAATTGCATAATAATTATTCATGGATTTTATCTTTGTGATTAATAATTAAATAATTAATAATACACAAAGATAAAGAATGCCTTTTATTGAATAATCATATTGTCATACAAATAAATTTAAAACCAATGCAAATTGGCTACATGGGAATAAACCAACAAATACTTCTTCAAATTCCTAGTACAAGCCACCTTTGGCAAACATATAAATCGGTGAATTGTAAGTCTCAACTGTAGGCATGCTTCCCATTCCATTCATGGTATTCAACATAACAATAACGTCCTCTTACAATGCAGCCTGTCCATAGGCTTCAATAACGCCTTTGTATGCCTTTAAACTAGAAACTATCTCATTCTCACTCATATTAAGTAAAATCTTCCTATCATCTTCATGCAGGCCTCCTTTCCCACGAGAGAAGATCAACACCTCATAAGTTCCTATATTTGGCTTCACATTCTCCTTAACCATATAATGGAATAAGTTCACAACCTCCTTAAAGTACACCACCTTCACCAAATACTTAGATAAGAATAATATAGGTAGTAGCATCTGGCTCGATGTTACTCACTTTCATCTCCAAGAAAAGTTCCCAAACATCATCATACCTCCCATGTCTCGTATAAAAATTCAATAGCATACTATATGTGGTCGCAGTTGACATATACTCAGTAGCCTGCATTTGTCTAAATACTACCATTGCATCCTTTATATTCCCCAATCTCGCATATGCCTTTAATAACACATTATATGAGGAAATGTCAGGTAAATTTCCACTCGATTCTGTTTCCTTAATTATGTAACCACTAACTTTCTCCAACCTAGTCAATTTCCTAAAAATCTCGACAAGACAACTATAAGTGTTAATATCAGGCAATATCCCACCTTCATTCGGTCCTAAAAACCATCTCAACCTTATCCCCCAATCCCCTGCCAGCACAAGCACTAAGCAGCATGTTGTAAGTTACTATATCAGGATGTATTCCTTCATGCCTTATTTATGCGAATAAGGCCAATAAATCCTCCCAATCTAAGCCACCGCTGGCACAAGAATTTATCACAATATTTTAAGTCAGTACACTCAGCAATGCATCCTCTTTCTTTATTCTCTCTAGAAGCTCTAGAAGCTCCAGAGAAACCTAGTAGTGACCATGACGATCATACGAGTTAACGAGAGTAGTGTAAAAGAAGACACTTTGAGGCATACCATGTGTGAGCATTTCATCAAATATCTCGGAGCACTTCTCAAGAAGGGCTTCGCGGCCTAGCAAACTGATCATGATTATATAAATATGCTCGCTGGGTTTGCACCATATCTGTCACTGCATGTACTTAAAGAGCCTAAAAACACAGCCGTGTTATATAAAGTAGGACCCATCTCTATTTTTTAAAATTCCAGTCAACATAAGGTATGTCCCTCTCTAAAGTTTTTTTTGAAAAGATGCCACGTCAACAAAAAAGTTTGTCATGTTAGTAACTAATTGATAGAGTTTTAACATCGTTAGTAGTCAGGGTTTATTTTTAACATTTTTGAAATGTTATGGTTCCTTTTAAATATTTTGTGTTTGTTAGGATTCATTTTGAACATTTTGAAACATTAGGATCTAATTCAAACGTCAGTGTAAATGTTAGGAGTTGTTATATTCTTTTGGACATTTAATGTGACATTTCCAATAAAAATGTGGGTAATCGAATGGTTGATTTTATTTCTTGTGATGAAATTTTTTATTCATTATGTTAACACATGCTTTAGTAATTGGTTTAGGATCAACTATATACTTACATAAATTTAGTCAATGCAAAAGTATAAATGTTTTCCTATCCATTATAGTTTGGGGAAGCTAATAAAGTCCTTGAGCAAGCTCCTTGACTTTTGAATAAGTTATAATTTTCAATCGTCTTTAATAAAATTATATAAAATGATATCACAAAATTTTTTTACGTCTTTTTTAATGCATGGATTTTCTAATAGGTCAACAAAAACTATATATCTAGGAATTTACTTATGTAGGCAGTAAGAAACCTGACAATTATGTGCAGTAATCTTTTTTGAATGTCAATAAGATTGTAAACACCATAATGGCCTTTCAAGTTGACATTTGGACTCTTTTAATGGCTGAGAAATTTCTTTTGATATAAATCAACAAGGGGATGATTCAGCTAAAGTTTGAGTTAACATTAAGAAGCAAGATCCTTTAACCATTCATGGAGGGCCAATGACAAGAGCCAGAGCTAAAAGGATGAAAAAAACGTTAACTTACTTACAACATTTGAAAGGAACAAGCACCTAAATTATATCAAAGGTCTATGTATGCAAGAAGAGCTTAAAATTATTAACATGATTCAAACATATTCAAATCATGAAGAAAATGATCTAAGAATTAATCTAGCCCATTGAAGAATAAAATGCCAATCAACCTTGATTATGTGTATTTGATGTTGGGCTATTATTTTATGTTATTTTCAAATTTAGTAAGTTGGGCTTGGTTTATTTGTTGTGTGAATTCAGCATGCCAGAATTAGGGTTTTAATTTTGCTAAGTGTAAGATATTATCTCTTAATTAGAATAAGGAGTTACAAGGCTAAACTATTTAAAACCAATATTCATGGCTTAGTTATCAATTTGTGGGGCTATTTTTAAATGGGTAGTTACAATTTGTTTTAAATCAGAATTGAATGATGTGCCTTAGCCTTTGTTTTATATAAAACAAGGTTGACTCTCTTTGTAAACACATGATTTGATGAATATAAAACATCTAATTTTTTATTAGAGTTTTTGTTTAAAGTTCTTGCATTAACTTTGGAACTTATTAAACTAATTAAGTTTATGGTATTCAACACCTAAAATCTTTTTTTTTTTAAACTTATCAAACTTGTTAAGTTTGTGGAATTTTGGAGGATTCAAAGTGTTGTGCTAATTATTTTACCATTGTTCACTTTGATATAATAGTTGAAATAGTTTGTTTCTTACTTTCAAACTTAAATGATCAAGATTTCCATCAATTATGGAGGGTGTTAATTTTCATTCCATATGTATCTTAGTTCTTTAGCGATTGAGGTGTATGGTTGCTAAATTGATGATTTCCATCATCTGGAACTAGAGTTTTTGGCTCAAGTTTAAGGTTTGCATATCCATTTATTTGTTATTCATCTAGTTCTTCACTCTTTTTTATTCTTTTTCTCTACCAGAACTGTAGCTATGTATTTTGATCTTTCTTTTATTTCAATTATTGTTAATCTTTATTTATTGCTTTTTTTTCAAAATATAGATATTTAAAAAACAAAATATAAAATAAGTGCAAATTAAAATTTTTTACAATAACTGAGTTCTAACCTTTGATAGAGTTTGTACTACTTTAAATTGGCCTACCTTGTTTTCCAAGACATAACCTTTTTCACTCCATTGAATTGCTATAGTTTGAATTGCTTGTTTAAGGAACTTGGGTAATCTTAGAACCCATAAACAAGATAAGAGTGGTAAAAGGCAAGAATGGTGATACTAGCACTATGAAAATCCACATAAAGTGTGGAACAAAAGTGGAGTGATCCAATAATTAAGTGAAGCATGTAACGAAGTATATGAGACTGCTCTAATTTTTTCTAAGTTTAAGACATGTTTAACAAAGACAAAGAAGTGAGTTCTTCCTCAAATGATCAAGTAATTCAAGCAATGCAATAATAATTTGAATTAATTTTCAAAATGGTGGGAGACATAAGAGATCATTCAGAAAAACATGATGATGCACTTTCTAAATTGCAAGGTGTGCCACGGTAAGGAAGGCAACTAGCCTTTATACATAATGATTATTCTGGTGGAATTGATACAGATAATGACCAAGCTACCATTGTTAGTCTAGACGTAATCCTAGAAGAAAAAATCGGAGGGGACATTTTAATATTGTGGAATGAAATATAAGCAGCATTAAAATGAAGATTTCTCCTTTCATTGGAAGAATAATCCAAATGGCTATTTTGAGTGGTAAAGAAAAGTGGAGACGATCTTCAAATGCTAAAAAAAGGTAAAATTAACCGATGTTGAATCTTGTGATTATGCTATTGTTTGGTGGGATCAATGTTAAAGAAGTGCTCCAAAGGCAATCACCTTTAGAACTTATTATACAAATCTTTTTGATTAATAAAAAGGCTTTTTCGTTAATTTGATGTTCATGTTCTTTATGAATTGATAGTGATCTTAATTCAAATTGATGAAGTCCTTGATACATTATATAGCATGAAGGAAATCATGATGAGATCATGATAATGAAATTCCTATCATGTGTAATTATTTTAGTATCTAAATTATCCCTATTCATAAGATTAATGAGATAGGATATTATTAATCTAGAAAGACTAGCACATGTTATAGTCCTTGATTAGATTAAGCACTGGATCTCATAAGCTATAAGCATAAGTTATTTAGAGTTAATATGTGGATGCTTGCTAAGAGTAGCAAGTATATTGGGTGACCTGCCATGAGACAATCATATGGATAATCTATTCTAGTGTCAATGATTGTCTCATCATAGCAGTGGTGCAAATATCCTTATACTTGAGGTGCTCAAGGATATCTTGGATACTAATCATATACTTTGACCACTTCTGATAGAAGAATATGATACCCACTACCTGTTGCCAGGGTCATTACTTGAGAATCTCTGGCTAAAGTAGAAATGTCATGAAGATAGTCTTCAGTGACATATCCAATTGAGTAATGAGCCTCAAGGACAAGAACTAACATCACTTAGGCTAGATGTGATGTAGTTAGTCTTGTGGGGGTTGACACTTGAACCATACTCCGAACCGAGTGGGGTATAGTTGGTGAAAGAATGAATTGCACGAGAACATTGTTTATAGAAGGGCGTAGTCAAACCACTGAATTTTTGGTCAATTAGGGGTCATTATGTGATGTTAGATAACCCTCACAACTTATTTGAATTAAGTGTTAATTTAAGTGGTCAACATAACCGGGAACTTATTCCGTCATACGCATTGAAGATGTGAAGAATGAGTAAAATGTTTTTGGATGGGGATCTAAGACATGAGGGATGCATGACTAAGCTACACAAGTGTGGTAGTTTAAGGTCATTTGATTGTTAATCATATGACATATGTGAATCTTGATTATTAGGTAAGATAAAAAAATTACCCTTTAATAAGCAAGATGACAAATTTACCTTTTAACAAGCAAGATGAAAAAATTACCTTTTAAAGAAGGGGTGGAAGTTTCATGCTAAATTAAGTGGGATTAAAAGCTAGTTAATTCCCACTAACTCTACATTGATGTTGGGGGTTAGAGGAAGGCCAAAGGGTGTAATTTTTGTGTTGGTGTTGTGTGAAAACAACAGATTTTTTGGTGAAGTGTTCATCATCTTCTCTCACTCTCTATAAACACTCTCTCAAAGAATTCATCACAAAGCTAGCACGTTAAGTGTGTTCTAACCATTCTTTTTAAGAGGTTTCAATCTTTGCTCTTCATATGGATATCATTATAGATGTCCCCTTTTGGTCGTTGTGGTTTATGACAACCCGAAGAGGTGAAGACAATGAAAAACGAAGGAGATTGTAAAGTACACATCTTAAATTCATGTTTTGTTAAAGTTACATATAATGGCACTTGAAAGTTCTTGGCTTTTTATGTTTTGTTTTTATATTTCCGCTGCTGTTTTCTATTTTTGATGCATATGATACAAGATCAAAACCCAACAATCAATTGTGTAAAGATAGGCGTAGAAATGGTGAAAGACTTGTGGAGACATGGTTGGAGATAAAAGCAACCATCTGAAAGAGATTTATCCCTTGCCACTATTATAGGGATTTGCACTAATGTTTAGAAACTTTGACATAAGGTTCCATGAGTGTGTAAGAATCTCAAAAAGAGCTGGAGATAGTCATGATAAGGCTTATGCGGAGGAGGATCATGAGGCAACCATGGCTAGGTTTTTGAATTACTTGAATAAGAATATTGTTGGTCTTATGGAATTATAACATTATATACAGATTAAAGACACGGTAAATGTGGCCATGAAAATTGAAAGGTATCTTAAATGCAAGCATACAAGTAAGTATGATTCTAAAACTTATTTAGGTTGTTCTTCTTCTCAGAAATCGAATTCGACTAAAAAGGAAGATAAAACTTTTATTAAGCCTAAATTTGATGATTTTAAGAATAAAAATGAAATAAGTAGCAAGGGTAAAGGTGAGAATAAAACTACACAAACTAGAGGAATTAAGTGTTTTAATTACTTGGGACATGGTCATTTGGCACTTAAATGTCCTAATAAAAGGGTAATGATCATGAGGGATGGGGCTATTGAATTTAAAAGATAGAGAGAGGATGATGATAATGATATGCCACTATTAAAAGACGCTAGTGATGTTGAATATACTAGAGGATAAACATTAGTTGTACAACGCACACTTTTTTTACAAAGTAAAAATAAGAACATGGTGAACAACATGAAAATCCATTCCAGACTCATGTTTTAATTGTTAATAAGTTGTATAATGTGAATTTTGATAGTGAAAGTTGTACAAATGTTGATAATAGTTTGCTTTTGGAGAAACTGAAATTACCTACTATTAAACATCCAAAACCATGTAAATTACAATGGTTAAATGATAGGGGTGTTTTGAAGGTGAATCGATAAGTATTAATTTCTGTTTTTCAATTGAAGATATAAGGATGAAGTGTGGTGTAATGTGGTACCGATATATGCTGGGCATATGTTGTTAAGAAGACTATGGCAATATGATAGGAAGGTGATTCATTATGGGTTTAAGAACCATTACTCTTTGACAATGGATGGACAGAAGTTTCAACTCAGACGTTTATCACCAAAGGCAATTTTTAATGACCAAATGCGAATAAAACAACAATACAATGAGCTTACATATTTATTCACTGAAACTTTAGGGAGGGAGCAAGAAATAGAGAAAAAAGAAAATGGTGCGTTGAGTGGTAAAAATAAGAGCAATGGAAATATGAAGACAAAGAGAAAAAAAGGAAGAATTGAGTGGAAAAAAAGAATGTTTATATAAAAATGAGTTATTTGAAGAAAGGACTAACCAAGCAGCCCTTACTTGTACTTATTTACAAGGATGTTTTCATTGCTTCTAGCAAAATTGACGAGAGTTTGCCTAGTGTTATTATTGATCTTTTGGAGGAAAATGAGGACATCTTTCCTAAAGAAATTTATAATTGTTTGCCACTAATTAAAGGAATTGAACACCAATTTGATTTCATTCTGGAAGTAAGCATACCAAATATGCTAGCATATAGATGCAATCTTGAAGAGACCAAGGAAATCCAAAAGCAAGAAAGTGACCTTATGGAAAAAGGATAAGTTTGTGAAAGCTTGAGTCTATATGTGGTTTATGTTTTTTTAGTGCCTAAGAAGGATGGTTCTTAGAGAATTTATATTGATTGTTGAGCCATTGATAAAATCATGAAGTATGGACGTCCTAAACCTAGGTTAGATGATATATTGGATGAATTGCATGGTTCATGTGTGTTTTCAAAGATTGACTTAAAATCTAGATATCATAAAATAAGAATGTGTGAGGGTGATGAATGAAAGCTACATTTAAAACTGAATATGGCTTATATGAGTGGTCGGTGATGCCTTTTGGTTTAACCAATAGACCTAGTACATTCATAGTACTAATGAACCATGATTTACATATTTTTAATGGTAAATTTGTTATTGTTTATTTTGATGATATACTTATTTATAATAAGAATTTGGATAAGCATGTAACACATTTGAAGGCTACTTATGATACACTTAAGAAGGAAAAGTTATATGCTAACTCAAAGAAATGAACTTTTTGCACTAATGAGCTTACTTTTCTTGGTTATGTTGTGAATGATAAAGGAATACATATTGATTAAGAGAAAAGTAAAAGTAATTAGGGAATGGCCAAAACCTACTTATATTAGTGATGTAAAAAGTTTTCATCATCTTGCTAGCTTTTTTAGAAAATTCATTAAGGATTTCTTTAAAATTGTTGCACCATTAACTAAATGCATAAAAAATAATGTGGGATTTAAGTAAGCTAAGGAACAAGATGATGCTTTTAACTTGCTTAAAGAAAATCTTAATTTAACACCTTTATTTGCTTTACCTAACTTTGCTAAAACTTTTGAGATTGAGTGTGATGCAAGTGGGATAGGTATTGGGGGAGTCTTAATTTAATAGGGCAGACCAATTACTTTTTTAGTAAGGAGCTAAATGGAGCAAGTTTTAATTACTCGACATATGATAAGGAGTTCCATGCCTTGGTGAGAGTGTTAAAGACATGAAACATTATATTTGGTACAAGGAATTCATTATACATATTTATCATGAGTCCTTGAAATATCCCAAAGGATAGGGAAAGCTATGTCATAAACATGTAAAATGGGTGGAGTTTGTTGATTCCTTTCCATATATCATCAAGTATAAACAAGGTAAGGAAAATGTGGTTGCTAATGTTATTTGTAGAAGGTATGCTATAATTTCTAATCTTGATTCAAACTTATTAGGTTTTGAGTATATTAATAATTTGTATAATCATGAACTTGATTTTTCTAATGTTTATAAGCATGTGAGAAAGGGAATTTTGGAAAATTCTTTAGGCATGATGCTTTTTTTTTTAACAAACCAAGTTGTACGTTCCTTTATCTTCAATGAGAGAATTGCTTTTAAGAGAGGCCGATAGTGTTGTTGGATAGGAAAATAAACATGCATCGATTTGGAAGAAACGGTAGATTTCAAAACTTTTTAAAAATCAAAATTTCAGCAGAAGCAATATATCCAAATCAACATGCATAGCCATATATGATACAGTATAAGGAAAAACATTTGCATAGTTACAAGATGGAAAATATTACCGACTCCTTCACTACAATTTTAACTCCTTATTGTGCTATCCTATCTTTTGCAATGTATCCTCTCCTAGGTGATGTATCCTCTTCACCTTATTATATCCTCTTCTTGATATTGTATCCTCAACCAATTCAATCTACCACTTGTTCTTCTTGGCAACTTGGTTTACAAGATCCTTTGGTAGGAAAGGAGAAAAAAACTTTGGAGGAGATTTTTCTTTGAAGAAAGTAGCCAAAGCCACTCTTAAGCAATTTTTGGCTCACCATGCAAGATAGGAGAGAGAGAGTTAAAACAATGTAAGAACCCTTTCTTACACCCTCCTAATTTCGGTTAATCTCAAAGGAAAGAAGAAATTTGCATCAAATGCATCACTTCTTTTTTAATCAATCATAAAGAAGT
>JAOQML010119066.1:0-21228 GCA_027568935.1 Erythroxylum urbanii
CAAAATGAAATTTAAATTTAAATTTAAATCAAATCAAAAAATTATATTTATCAGTAAATAATATTAAATAATTATATTATATGGATGCATCATTTTACGTTTTTAACTAAAAGTGCATAGTATAGCTATAGCTAATGCTAGTAGTAAGTAGGGTTGATCACGTAAGGACTAAAGTTACTAGTGCTTACCATCTATCTATTATCTAACTTGACAAATTATGGTATTTAAGATAAATCAAATGTAAAATTAAAACAATAAAGTAAAATAGATTAACACAATTAATTAACTAGAACGAAGATTAAACTAATAAACAATTAAAGAAAACATTCGTACATGGATTTCGAATTCTTTTAGGACTTCTCGTGCAATCATGATACCACTAGTCAATGTAATCTTTAGTTCATTAGACGGTAGAAATTCTTATCGTATGTTAGTATCTTTCTCAAGACGATTAACAATTAATCCACGATTGATTAATTGAAACATCTTTTTAGTTAAAATCCTTAGGATTGCATTAATCAATTTGTGAATTTTACTATTAGGTGTGATCATAATAGTGAAATAATACAATAGCATGAAATCATATATGAAATAATACAATAGCAATATTAATCAAAAATAATTAAGAACACATAATTGGATCTCAATGAAACTAAAGGATGAGCTAAGTTAAAATAAAATTACTGCAAGGTCTATCCTGTCATCTAAATCAAGTACCAACAAAGTTTTAGCTCATAATCATAACATTAAGACTAAAGGAAAAACAAAACACTAGAATAATATGATGCAATCCCTTTTAATCTTTATGAAATCCACTTTAGATTAATGAAAATCCACCTCAAATATGTTTCCTTGCTCGTTCTTCATTCTGTTTATCATTCTAGCCTATCCATATGTCTTTTCCTAAGCCCCTTAAAGCCTCTTATGAACCCTATTTTTCAGTTCCTCTTATTTCTCTTCACTTTATCCATTTTATAGCTCAAATTTAGGGTTTATGAGTGGACATGGTCACTCACATGGCAGTGTGTATGATCATATCCCTTAAACTTACTTCAATCTTCCAAAATCGTCAAGAAAAACAATCCTAAATAGCTACACGAGTAGCCACCAGGTCATGTAGACTTACATGGGCACCCACACAACTAGGTAGACTTACACAAGCAACCACCAAAATAACTTCAATTCTTTCGTTTTCTATCCCAATTTCACCATAATTCTTCTCCTTTTTATCCATGAAAGCAAATAAGACCTAAAATCATAATAGAAATAAAATAAGTATTATAGTCAATAAGAAACTCTCAAATAAATAAGAAAAATGCATTAAATATGAGATTAAAAATATATTCTATTTGGTATTTATCAAACTCACCCATATTTAAGCATTTCCTTGTCCTCAAGCAAATTAATTTTATTACTCTCAACTTAATAAGAAACAACTCTGAAAAAACATTAAACAAAAAGATGATATTCATCATGATTCTCCGTTATTCTTTCAATTGCAATGTTATATGAAATTTTAAGCATTTAATACTTGCATCAAATTATAAATTAATCCAATAAAATTCAAAATTCTTTAAATTTTAAATCAATTCACACCTTTCCACTTAATGCATAAAGTGAACATACATAAGAAAAATGATAAAATCTTTAAACACTTTATACCCTTTTATTAAAAACAAAATACTAAATTTAAACAATATAGGAGCATTTAGAAACTTGTTTAAAAGGTCACCTAGCCTTTTGTCATAAGAATAAATACCTTATCATGAATATTCTCAGTTACTGAACTAGGTCACTATCTCAATTAATAGTTACTAACACCACTATTTAACTTTGAACTTTTTTATGGTACAAAGCCAATAAAGTGAAATTATTTATGCTCATTTATTAACATACTGCTATTTTTCTTTTATTTTTTATAAAATGCTAAAAAAGAATTCATATTTAACTTAATGCATTTACAAAATTATACATAAAGTATTATAATGTAAATTAAGTATGCATTCTCAAAATTAATGAACTAAATTAAAATCAACTTACATCAAAACTCATAACTATTTTCCTAAAAAAATCAAATCACAGTCAAACCAAACTCATAATGAATCATCTTGATCAACATCTTCTTTAGAAAAAATTCCCGAGTTATTCATCATTAAGCTAATTATAATAAAATTGGCAAGTTTGACTACTAAATCCTTCCCCTACATTTAAGTTATACATTATCCTCAACGTACATAACATATGAGAACAATAAAAAATATGAATGATGGAGGGGTAAGGATAACTGATACTCCTATGAGAAAAATATTTCTAGTATTACCTAATGTCATCAGCATCTATCAACTACTGGTGAAATCTTTTCTACTCTAAAGCAATGGTTGTTGTTGCCTTCACAACTTGTGGAATTTCATCAAATCTAAAATAACAAAATTAGGACCATCAAATTAAAACTATAAAAATAAGTAAATAACTAATGAGAATCCTATAAACTACTCAATTAAAGCAAAAACCTAATTATTGGGCTGCCTCCTAAACAACACTTCTTTATAAGTCTTGTAGTTGAACTTCTCAACAAGCAACTTCTTAAGCTGGATCTATAATTAACAGCTTGCTTCTACTTATTTTCTGATATAAAAGTTTAGTAGCCTATAAATAGGTCATATATTTTAAGATAATAAGGACATAAGGTATCAAATCAATAAAACAAATTAACTCCATTAATGTCCTTTTTAGTAATAGTTATCAATATAACAAGAAATTAAAAAAAAACTCCTTGGGTCTTCAATTGACTTTGATAGGAGCCCTCTGTACTCAAGATGACTTCGATAATTCCTGATAGCCTTTTTTTTAACTCCTCTTCAACTTCCTCTTTCTCCTCTTTGTTCTCCTCTTCTTGAACAACAACTTCCTCCTTTTCTTCAACCTCTATATTCTCTGTTGAATCTTCTTCCTTCTCTTCTTGAACTGTAACTTTCTCCATGTATTCAACCTTTAGCTACTCTTCACTATGGAAAATTAATGCGCTCACATGATTCCTCAAGTTTAACCTGATATATTCAGACGAAAAAGTGGCTCTTGGACTCTAATGATGGGTAACCTTTTGTAAAGTAATACCTTTTACAAGGACATGTCTAAGACGTTCCACTTTTTCTTGTTGCTGTTGTTTTAGAAATAAAGATGAAGCATGATCATTCCATACATAGTCGTAATAACTTCTCCAAGATGGATTATAAGTATTCTCATATAAGGTATCATGAGGTCAATTCTCCATATAATTTGAATGCTCCCACATATAGTTTGATGTCTGACGTTCATGATTAGGGTGATCACTCCTATAAGTGTCACAAGCGTCATGGATATCGATTGAGCTACTAAATACATGTCACCATGCCTCTCATTCCAAGCTTCCAAAACTGTGATAAGTGATGGCATACTATAATCTTCATAAGAATATTGGCCTCTTCATCCTTCCATTATATTTGTTGGCTATAACGATGATTACCTGAATCCAGAAAAATAAGACACAAACACAAGATCAAGAAAGAAAGTTATAAGGAAACAAATTAATATAAAAAGAAAAGAAATAAAAACTACCTAAAATGACTAGAGTGACAAAAATATGGTTTTCCTAATATTCTAGTACTTGGTAACGATACCAAAAACTTGAATATAATTTTCTGTTTTAAACAACAAGTACATGGTGTAGCTCTTACTAGTACTGACAAGTACGAGTCGATCCCATGAAGACTAGAATTACTAGCACTTACCATCTTTATATTATCTAACCTAACAAATTATAGTATTTAAGATAAATCAAATGCACAATTAAAATAATAAAGTAAATCAGACCAATATAATTAATTAACTAGAACAAAAATTAAACTAAGTAACAATTAAGAAAAACATTGGTACCTAGCTTTCGAATCCCCTTAGGACTTCTCGTACAGTCATGATTTCACTAATCAATATAATCTTTAGTTCACTGGATTGTAAAAATTCCTATTTTATGTTAATATCTTTCTCAAGACTATTAACAACTAATCCTCAATTGGTTAACTAAAACCTCTTTCTAGTCAAAACCTCCAAGATTGCATTAATCAATTTGTCAAGTTCACTATTAGGTTTGACCCTAATTCAGAGGGTTTATGTCAACCTATCTCTAGGTTTTCATGCAGCTCCTTTCAATTATGGTAGATATATTCATACAAACGGATTTCTCAATCTCAATTGCATGAAATCATATATAAAATAATATGCTAGCAATATTACTTTAAGAATAATTAAGAACCTATAATTGAATCTCAATGAAACTAAAAAATGAATTAAAATAAAATAAAATCACTACAAGGACTATTCCAAGGTTCATCTAATCTAAGTACCAATAAAAGTTTAGCTAATATTCATAAAATCAAGACCAAAGGGAAAACAAAAAAACCAAATGGAAAACAAAAAAACTAAAAGAACCATGATGAAATCCCTTTTAGTCTTCATGAAATCCACTTTAGATTAATGAAAATCCACCCCAAACATGTTTCATTGCTTATTCTTCGTTTTCTCTATCTATCTAGCCCATCAATATGTCTTTTCCTAAGCCCTCTGAGCCTCTTACGAACCCTTTTTTTTACTTTCCCTTGTTTTTTCTTCATTTTATCCATTTATAACTCGAATTTAGGGTGCATAGAATAGACACAGTCACTCACACGATTATGTCCCTCAATCTTCAAAAATTGTGAAGAAACATGATCTTAAAGAGCTACACGGGCAGCCACACGATTGTGTAGACTTACCAGGCAACCACCAAAATATCCTCAATTCTTCTGTTTTCTATCTCGATTTCACCCTAATTCTTCTTCTGTTTACTCAAGAAGGAAAATAAGACCTAAAAACACAATAGAAACAAAAATAAGTATTATAAACAATAAGAAATCTCAAATAAACAAGCAAAACGCATTAACAATAGGATTAGAAATATAATCCTTATAGAAATTTATCATATATGTTAGTTAATAGTAAACGAGATTATAACAAAAATAAAAGCAAAAAGTAAAAAATCAATTTTCTGGTCTATAAGTTATGAAAATAAGAAAAAAATACAACTAAAAATAGAAATTAAAAATAAAAAACAAATCCTAAGTAGTAATAATTTTTTATACCAACTTGCGCTTAGTAGGTGCATTTTTGGTTTAAGTAAAAAATTTACCCCTACCAATAATGATAAAAATTAGGATCAAGCAGTGGACACTTGGTACCATTCTCAATCAGAACCTTAATGATTAAGAATGAGTAAGGAAATAAAAAAATCATATAAGTTTATACATTTCAAATAGGTTTTTAGACACTAATTTCAGTGTAAGAATATGAATACAATTTAAACCACTAAATGGAAATAAAACTTTCTAATAACCAAAGTTATTCTTTTGAAAATTGAATAAAGATTATTATTAACTATAGCAGAGCTAACTCAAAATTACAGTGAGTTCATGAAATATAAGATATTATAAGAACATATTAAATATAACAACATGAAATATAAGATATTATAAGAACATATTAAATATAACAACAGGAGTTACGAATTTCATCTATTTTTCATTCCTATAAATAGTGCATGCTGATCAAATTTAGCTATCATAATGACTTTAATCCGGTTGATGATATCTTCAGCTAAGTGGTGCTTGCTTACTTCCTCACTCCTCTAGATCCTCTTATTTCTTTCTTTCCATAGGGAGTAAATAGTTGTACTTGTAGTAAAAGATGTTTTATACATAGCTTCATCCTGCACCTTTTGGTTAGCAATACGAGTGATCCAAGTAAGAGTGGATAGTTAATCGTAAGAAGAATAATATCAGTTAGATTAAAACTCAATGGTACTAATGGTGAAGGTAGAGAAAATAAAATGTAGCAAGTTCATGACCATTTTTCTTTGACAGTCTTAAAGGGAATTGAAGCAATATTGCGTAGTGGGTAACTTTAAATTGCATTAGCTTTAACAATATTATTCACACTCTCAAGATTTTAGGTTTTAGGTACAATTCAACTTTAGAACAAATTTGATACATTCTTTTAGACCTCATAAAGTAGGGTTTCGAATCTTCCTTGCATGTCCCATTAAATACATCACATTCTTTTTGTTAATAAACAATTGCATTGAAATGTACTTTTAATTTCTTATTTGGATTCTATCTTCATCTCTTATTCTACGTTATAATAGTGTATTTGTGTTGATATATTTAATATAAGTAAACGTAATTTTTGGCTCATATATTATTAACTATTTATTAGTTTATTATGTTCTTGTCTCATAAAAACACATATATTTAGCATTAGGTTCTTATAGATCTTTGGAAGGAATAATGGATAGTGAATCTTCTAAATCAACAATAAAGATTCATAGTAAAAAGTAACATGATGAGCATATTGATATAGAAATTAAAACTCTTTAATAACTTCTTAAACCAATGTTAGAACAAGAGTGGGCCAAATTAATTATTAATCGATTGAATTACGACAATATAAAGTTGAATCATGAAACCAAGAAGGTAAAGAGGACATTAGTACGCAGAATGATAGCAAATACACGGAGTAGATGCTTAAGTTACATGAGATTTGATAAAAGTTAAAATATATTTTAAATATACAATTTGTGAAACTAGAAAATTGTAAAGGTTGCTATTTTAGTATAGAATATCTATTGCAATATTTGTAATTTTATTTATTAAAAAATTGCAAAAAAATCGTAAGTTCATCAACTTTGATCTTGTACCATAATAATTTATTAAAAACAATCACATTGTCAATAGGTTCAATTGTGTCATTGTATTAGATTGGAATGTAATATCATACATGTCAGGCTGAACTGAAATTCCATTCGTAAAATCTTCCAACAAATGCATAAATCCAACAAACTAGACAATTGGAACGAAAAGACTGCCACTTCTATCTTCAAAGGACAAACATGATTAGACTTGAGTGAACCAGGTAAGAAAAGTAGGAACTAAGAAATGAAAATAGAAAACCAGGAAACGGAAGAGAGAAGCAATGCCAGATGGACAATAGAATAAGTCTATCTTGCCATTGAAAGTAGAACTAAAATCACAATCCGCCGTCATATTACATTATTGAGTTGAACAAAACATGTAGGTGACTAGACACTATGGTCAATTAACTAAACTGTGTACGAGAATGAACAAGGCCTACTACTTGCATATCTAATAAATTGCATTCTAAAATGATTAAATTATAAAAATTAGAACTAAGAACATAATACTGCACAGAATGATCAGTCCCCAAAGGTAACAAGAGTCAACCATCACCAGTGACAGCCTAGATGGGCGCAGCACATGTAGTTCTAAAGTGGCCTGTTTGATTACAACGGCTACAGTGCACAACTCGCTTCACACGGCCACGATCTTCTGCTCGAACTCGCTTTTTCCTTGGTCGACCAGGTGGCCGAAGTGACTTTGGTGGGTTAATTAAAACCTCAAGAGACTTGCTACCATTTGGATCTCCCTCAGATAATTCCTTCCAGAGACTCTTATCTGGAATTGGATGAATGGTTTGTGAATAAGTCTTCCGATAGGTTGCTACAGTGAAACAACTCTCTGTAAACCGATGCACATTCTGCCTGCAAGAGAGAAGTGCTGCAACGGCATGAGCACAGGGTAGGCCATACAGTTGCCAGCCACGACAAAGGCAACAGCGGTTTCTGATGTCCACAATAATTGTTCCATCATGGTTCATAACTTCAAATTCAGCTTCATTGGCACGAAGAACCTGATATGTATGTGCAAGTTCAAGTGCATCTGCAACACGTCTTTCAGCAGAAGGTACAAGTATTGATGTCCACTGCATACTCGTCTCTCGACGTTCATTGAACCAGGTCATGAGCTGCCTCCTAATGCATTCCATCATCTGGATTATAGGAAGCCCAGAAGCCTCTAATATCCAAGAGTTAAATGATTCAACTATATTAGCTGTCAAATGTCCAAAACGAGCTCCTTCAAAATAAGCTGTAGCCCATAACCTCGGGGGAATTCTCCGTATCCAATATGCAGCATCTTGTGATATATCCTCAATCTCCAGAATTTTGGCTTCAAATTCAATGACAGTCAAAGCATGAGCAGCCTCCCACAGAATGTTAACAAGCATTGTATTGTTGAATTCTTTACGGAAGCTCTCACTCAAGTGACGCATGCAAAATCCATGAAATGCAGTGGGAAAATTTGCCTCCACCCCATCTACAATACCCTTTTGGCGGTCTGACAAAATTGTAAGTCTAGGCATGTTTTCTGTATTTATCTCAAGGAGATTATGAAGCTCAGAAAGAAACCACATCCAATTTTCATCATTCTCCTCATCTACAACACCGAATGCCAAAGGAAACAAAGCACCATCACCATCAAAGCCAGTAGCAAGAAGCAGAGTACCTAGATATTTGCTCTTCAAATATGTCTTATCAAGTCCTAGGAGAGGCCGGCAAGCATTCAGAAAACCATAAATTGAAGCCTGAAATGATATGAAAAGTCGCTGGAAGCAATTATCTGCTGGGTTTCCATACACAGCTGCAATACTCCCAGGGTTTGTCCTCTTAACCTGTTCACAATACTGTGGGAGCAAACGATATCCTTCTTCAAATGATCCCCGCATTGTGGCAATGATGCGTTCTTTCCCCCTCCAGGCCTGCTTGTAAGATAAGGTAATACCATGAACACGATGAATCTCTTCCAAAATCTCCTTTGGCTTGTAATTTGGATTCTCTCTAAGACGTTGTTCCACAGAGTTAGCAACCCACTGAACAGAGGCTTGCTGATGACCAAGATGAGCAATCCCTCCACAGTTATGGGTCTCATGGATGGTTCTGATTGTGAAAGTTGGAACACCAGGGAGCTTTGCAGCATGTATGCGCCAAGGACATCCCTCACTTGCACATTTAGCCGTGAACCGTGTCTTATCTGATTTTATGGTCTGCATTTCAAAATGAAGGGCAATGGCTGTATCCCTTAGAGCCCTGCGACAGCTGATGACATCTGGGAACTCTTGCCCTACTGAAAGCTCATAGTTAGGACTTACAGCAAGAGTACGTGCCTGAAGGACAGGAGAATGGACTACAAGATGAGATTCATGCAAATCTAAGTCATGATTCGGGTCCAATGACATATCTTGATTCTGGTCCACAGTCAACTCAAGATTCTCATCTAGTTCTTGGTTTCCTGAAACAACCAGTTCATGGCTTTCCGATAAAGCTAAGTCATGGTTCTGTGCAGGAAGAGACAATTCGTGATGGATGTGTTCAGGTTTTCTATCCATACCTAAATCATTTTCAAGCACGTAACTGTGATCTCCCTCGTGGTTATGGCACTGTCCTAAACCCAATTCATGGTCATGATGATGCCCTAAGCCTAACTCATGATCATGGGTTTGACCCAAACCCAAATGGTGCTCTTCCACTTGATCCAGCTCCAAATCATGGTCCTGACTCAAACCCAAATCGTGATTATGGCCTAAGACCAATTGTTGATTCTGTCCATGCCCCAAATTGTGGCTTTGTCCAAGTACCAAGTCATGGTTAGCCATTGGACAAAATCACTATACATAAACAACAGTAAAATTTCACCCTGAGAAGCAGATGCTACCAGAAACTCTAATATGTCATCAACATCACCACATGCCTGTCAAAAAAAGGAGTACGAAAAACGCAACTGTAAACTCAAGGATACACCTTGCATATTTGACATTAACTAAAAGCATGAAGCAACACATAACTTGGTGAAAGCATAACCAAGTATAGAAATGCAGAAGCAAGTTCATTTTAACCAAATGAGATTCACCCATAGTAGTTATTGGCAAATGTTTTCCTTCTGAATCTTAAAAAGGAGCACAATGGAAATGATCAGCTTAAATGAATAATCAATTAAAGAAAAACCTAAATGAAGAGTCAGATGCAACAGTTACATGAAAAATCTCAACTTATAACACAGGATAAAAAGCTCAGCTATTCTTCCTCTATTATGTCATCTATCATTACAGCTTGAAGCTCATCAGTCTCAATACACATAGCTAAGCAAAAAATCCTCACTCTTTCACATGTTCAACTCACCTGGTGTACCAAAAAGGTCCAGATCACTTTCAGGAACACTGATCTAACATAATAAAAGAGTGAATGGAGGAAGCAAAACTATCTTCACTTAAGAAACGGGGACAATGGTCAAACCAAACAACAAAGAAAATTGCAAAGGCAAATATGTCTACTTTAGCAATAAAATTTTTCCAATTCACCAGTAATTAACAACATTTTCACTTTAAAAGTTTACTTCACAGCTAGTCAGCTCAACCAAGCACAACAGGATCAAACAAAGTTGTCAATGATGAGGACGAAAGCCAAATTCCAAACTACAACACTTATACTCCAACAAAAAGAGCCGAGCACGCCCTTAACTTGACAACAGACCACACCCCGAAAACCAATCACAGAAAAGCTAAACAAACAAACTAAGAATTGGGGATTGATAAATAATTTATATATATTAAAGAAAAAGACGCAAGTTTGATAGGTAATGTTCAATTCTCGGGGAAAAGAAAAGCACACACAATTTTCAACAGTCAGAGTTGGAAACAACAAATATCCAAAAGCAGCAATTACCAATAAGAGAGACCTCAACGACAAGAACTAATATCCAGAGAAGAAGTGGGTATGGATCAAAACAACTGCAGATGGAGAGTAAACCAGACCAGCACGGTGGAATCCATCAATTCAAGTGGAATTCACTATCAGAGATTTACGGAGAGGTACGGTGTATAGGAGTGTAAGATTGAAAACGAGAATTTGAAAAAAGGCGGGGAAACGAGAAGATTGATCGGGCGAAGAGTGAAATTAGAGAGAAGGGCAGAAGAGGGAGTGCTGGGGGCGACGAGGGTTGAGAAGGGAAATACAGAGACAGCTGATTAGAAGGAGATGGGGGCGTTTTGGGCATTCTAGATTTTCAAGGGTGTTCTTTTTCTCTGGGTTCCTTAGGAATCAGTGTTTTCGATGGACTCTTATCTATTGTTTGTAGATTTTCAAGGGTTGGGTCTTTTCGGAATTAGTGTTTTTGTTTTTGAGCAACTCTTATATTATATATCAATCGTGTCGGGGATAGGCCTGATTTTGAAATTTTAAAATATTAATTTCAACAAATGTTAATTTAGAACTTAAGTTGTCGAGTTAAAGTTTCATAATAATAATAATAACTTAAGATTACAAAAACCAAAGGCTTACTCTATATTCAACCATTCCAATAAATTAACATTCTACGGAATTAAATCATATGATTTACAAAGTGAAATAAAAATTTACATAATTTGGAAGTTTTATAGTCTTCATGTGAAATTAATACAATAAAAATTATTTAATTTTTATTTATTAAACAAAAAATATTTTTGTAAATATTTTGATTGGACAATCCACTACATATATCATAAATAAACTATATGTTATATAAAATTATTTGACCAACATTAAGGTTTACTATTATATTAATGTAAACTAAGAATTAAATACTAATCATAACTACATCTCGTAACATTATAACATATTCTCAAAATGAACACTAGTAACAAAAGCCAAATGATACGTGTACACATGAATATATAAATTAATTAAGTTAGTAAAAGCCTTATTCTAAGCCATGAAAATTATAGGCGAGTCTAGATTAAAAAGTTATATTCAATAATTAACAGATAATTATGTTTATTAAATATAAAAATGAACATACAGTTATATTCTTCATGTGTTCGAACTTAAAATATTGGTTTCTTTACTTTAGGTTATATTTTTTTGTATCGTACAACTCTTTATAGGATTTTTAAAAAATGAAAATGTGGTTAATATGAATAACTAATAAGAATTTTTATTATATCTATCAACATCGTAGTTATATTTATTATGAACTTTTACAGAAATTTAATGATAAGGATATTATTTGTTATAAACAAAACATAAAAATATGACTATCAAATTGTACAAAAATATTATTCAATAATTACAAAAATTATGTATGATGATTAGTGTTTGGTGGGATTAAGTTGGATGTAGTTAAGAGCAACTATGTAACAAAATTATAGTTTAATCCATGATCAAGCCCGTTCTTAATGTTTCCTAAGCCTTAGGTAAATTAAAAAAAAAGACTATATTTTGTCTCTTTTTATTTTTTATGAATGTCAAAAGTGGACTCTTATAAAGAATAAAATAAAATACAATATGAATAAGTCAGGAGCGGGCCTTGGACAAGTAGTCTTCCTGCCTTTACTCGTAGCCAGGCCTGCCCATGATAGAACCTAAAATAGGCAGCTCTCTGATTCCGTTGATTAAAACTAATCCCTTTAAAAGTTCACTTTTAACATGTTAATTTAGATTCAATTATCAAGTTAAATAATGACACACTATTTAGATTAAAAAATGAAAGGTTTATTTAGTATTCATTAATATAATAGATTAATGTTTAACTAGCATACCTAAACTTAAGCAAAACTTATAATTTAAAACATTATATGGTTTTCATGTAGTGTGCAATAATGTAAATGTCCCTTTTTATATTTGTTAATTATTAAAATATAGAAGATAAAAATAAATAGAGAAAGGAAAAAATGGATAAATAATTTAGTTTCATTGTGTTGATTGTTTTTATGACCAACCTAGAATTTGAACGTGTTAGGGAAGAATTTTTTCAAAAATATGCCCAAATTTGAAACAACGATGTGGGTGGTCTTTGAAAAACTTAGAGAATAGAATTCTTAGTTACTAAGTTGCGAAATGCTAAATAGTGTTGAAGCTGAAAATTTAAGTTAAAAGGATAATTTCATTTAAATGAAGAATGAACTTAAAATGTAAAGGAAGAGGAATAATGATAAGGTTTAAGTTTGAGTAGTGTGTTTTTGTCTGGGTTCCCTTGTGCTGTGATACTGGTGTATTTATAAACCTCTCCCAAATTCAACCACCTTAAATAGTTCTCATATAATCATATTCAACCTCTAATTATCCTCCAATCATGGCCAAGTTTTAATTAACTGCCCATCAATGCGCAATTATTTTTAAAGCATATGTAATCATGTTTCAATCGTCTTGACTCCAAAATCCTTGACTCTCATATTGATTCTCATACTCAAGAATTCCCTAAACAATCTATTGACTTTTGAAAGTTTTAATGCAACTAGATCTTTTCATCTTTGGGCTAAAGGGGATGAATTTCACTTATTATCAGTAATTTCCACCTTTATATGTTTGGTTAAGTAAACCAAACACATGGCATTAAAGAACTTCAATGGACTTTGACAAGAATGAGTTCAAGGTCATTGATCAAATTCATATATTGGACTAATGCTTTTAGGAAGTTTAGGAACTAAGAAAAATTCAATTGGAAGAATTCTAGAAACATCATTAGGATAATCTTTATACAACCCTTAGCCAAAAAGAGTCCTAAATTCATAGGATGACTTCATAGGTTGTGGCACTTATAGTAATCTCTCCCTTAAGTCTCTTCCATTGTAAGAATCACGTGTTTTAATGACAAAATAATAAACTTTTCCTACAATAAGAAATCAAAAATTTCCCCTGTTTTACAAAGGAATTGTCAGCTCTCTTTTATTAGAATGGAGTAAAAATGGTTATTGATGCAATATTAGGTTTAGTTCTTCTTTTTTTTTATTTAAGAAGTTTGAAGATAGTTTAAGAGGATATCTCATTCAATAGAAATAAAAGCCTTCTTCAAGTCAAATTTCACTATAAATCTTTTGAAGCTTTATTAATATGGTAATCTATTATAAGTTCTTGAGCTAAAAGATTGATGTCATTTATTCTTCTTCCTTGAAGAAAAGTTATTTCTTAGTTATTTATGATTTATAAAAAAAGCATATCTTTATGCTAGCAGTTTAAAAATTAGTTTTTAGATCACATAAAAAATAGTAGGGTTAGAGTTCTTTAGAATAAGGATTGTGAAAGTATTGTTTATCTCTTTAAATTTTTTTCACTTTTAAAAGAAACTTTGGTTAACCAAGACTATATCTTGACCAATAATATGTTTTTTTTATAAAAATTATAATTAAAGTCATCAAGGTCTGAGGGTATATCCCCATTAAAGGTAGAATGACATCTTTGATTTCTTGACTTATGAGGGGTTTGTAGAGCTTAGATTGAGCTTGATTAACGAGGATTTTTGTTTGAAGAGTTTGAATAATAGAGGTTAAGGTTATATTATGTCTAGCCTTTCATAGTTAAGGAAGTAGTTGTTGGATAAATATTTGAGCTTTGAATTACTAATTCATTGTTAGCTCATGTTTGAGAAGAATGAAATTATTATGGATCCTTCTGAGTTGCAAGGATCTAAAATAAAAGATAGTATTACTATTCTCTCTTTTGAGCTAATTAATTATTTTTTTCTTATAATATATTTTCTGTAGCATAGGCATAAAGAAATACTTAGAGATTGATTTTTTCTTTAGCAGTGCAAATAAGATTATGACAAGAGGAATAAGACAGTTGATTGATGTGTTTAAGCTAAGGTTTAACTTTATTAGTGATGAATTTTTTTTCTTTGATTACAATAGGTATCCCAGCTTAACCGGACTAATCCTAAGCCTCTAAGACCCCACCCCAAGAATCCTAGAGGATGTAAATCTGGAACTCCAAGACCCCTCAGGTTCCTACGTAGCCTGTACACTTCTGCGCACAAGGAGTCGTCACATACTCGATTGGTCAACTGCTGATTGATCACTGGCCCCCTACTCAGCATCAGGTTCCCAGCAGCCTCAGGTTCCCTAGTAACTTCAACTCCTACACTGCCGCTGGAAGCGAGGCATCCGTAATTGATCCGATCAAGGAGTTGTACCCAGGGGACTAGAGGATCATCAATAGGACAAATTCCTATTTCTCCTCCTTTGGCGTGACTCGAACTCAAGACCTCTTATAAAGGAGAGCCTTAAGTGAGAAGATAAAGTCATTAGGCCAACTCCTCGTTGTCAATCAAAGGGATTTTTCATTTCATGTCATGTAACTATCTCAGAGACTAGTTTTGCCACCTGTACTGGAAGAGTCTTCGGCGTATTTTCATTAAATATGCAAAGAATCTTTTACATTTATCTTTTCTACATTTTAATTTTCAAAATTTTAAAAATATTAATTATTTCGAAAATTCAATTTGGTTTTTATTCTATAATGTAGTATTAAACGTCATTTTGGAGAGTAAATGATGATTTTTTAAATATAATAATTAAAATAAAAAATTCAAACTAAGGAGAGGTTCTAATTTGATGTTATTAATACCCAAATCATTATTGATAATTTGATGTAAGAAGCTAATGAATTTTTGCGGCATAATTAAGTGTAATATAAAACATAAAGGTAACATTTGAAAGGGAAGGAATTGGTTCTTAACACAAAAACATAATTTGCAATCTCCAATGATCATTTGTTCATGCAAACACGCCTGTCCTTTATTACACAAAAGATAATTTATAATTTATAATACTATTGTATTGCCGGCAAACTGAACTGAAGCCATGTCTTCCAAGATCTTTGGAAGCTTTTTCCAAGAAGATGGTAGGTTCGGCACTTTGTAATTGGCAAACGTCGATTGTAAAAATGTTCGAACAAGTTTGTCCAACCGTTCCACTTTCGCGTTGGAGAGTCAAGAGGGTCGTTAATTTTAGTATACGCGCCCAATAAGGAAATACAAGAATCATATTTTATTTTAATTATAGAACAGGAATCACATTTAATTTTAAGTTAATGATTAACTAAATTGAGTTCACTATTATTAAGTTTGCTTTTAAAAGAAAATATTATTCATCAAGTTTAAATTTACATTTTAAAATATTTGAGTTCAATGTTATTAGATCCTAACTCTTTTCTAAAATTATGGTAATTTACGTCTCATTCAATTCTTCGTACTTTTAAAAGAAAATAACAATTCTCTAAAAGATCAACTAGATATCAACAATAAAAATATTCTTTACCTTCAAACAGCAAATCAATATGATAATAAAAAACTAATCAATGAAAAAATCAGCAAGATTTACGTAAAAGACCCTTCAGTGTAGAAAAAAATCACGGGCTAAACTTACAAATAAATTTAGCAAACTCAAATAAAGATTTACAAAAATTAATCTCTCACCACACAACAACAGGTTGTTTCACAAAATATTATAATTGAAACTAAAGTTGACGTAACAATCAATAAAATCTCAAGTTAATCTTAAAAAATAATAAAAAATAATGAAAATAGATCATTACTTGTCATCTCTTTGTTTTTCTCACTTTTGGACGATATGGTTGCACACTTACAAAATTATGTATTTTTTCTCTTTTATATTATGAAGTAGGTTTTTCTGTGTTGTATACGGTCACATACACAATTTTATATCTTTAACACCGTCTCACTCAATTCTCAAAAAAACACCGCCTTACTCACAAATGTACATGGTTACAAAGAGTTGTATGGTCATCACACAAGGTCGTGTAAATCATAAACATGGGCGTTTACAGTACCATGTATGTCTTCGCTCTTCACGTCCTTCTTCACACGGTTTCAAATTGAAACTTACACGATTGATCAATATGACCGTGTAAGTGAAGAAACGGGCATCTGTCACTTTATACAAGCTTGTGTGCTTACATGGTTAATATATAAAGTCATGTAAGTTAAGGACACGAGCATGTAACCCATTTATTGTAACACACCATAACTATAGAGCATATGCCCGAACATCCAGAGGATATTCAAGAACATACCCTATAAAAATGACATGCTAGAGCAATTACAATAACTTATTATGGCATCATACAGAACATAAATAGTGAAAAGATCTACTTTTCTATTACTTTCACAAAACTTAACATAGATTGTCGTTACATTTCATAATCCATGTTTATATATATCATAACATTTGGGAGTTAAAAGTTCTTTTACAAAAAGTTCAACATGAAAGGGAAAGCTAAACAAAAATATTTATCTAGCCTTTACAGGTATCAGCTGACCAGACCTTTGAGTCATTCTTGTGTCCAAAATTGACAGTACTAGACTTCTAATTAGCCTTAGAAGCTAGGTCTCTCTCATACCTAAAAAAATCAATGTTGCAATTTTGACGAGTTTGTGAACTCAGTGAGTGAACCATCATTGATGTATTCACTAATATCAAAACACAAATATCTCAAGTATAAATCACCTAATATCACAACACTACATCATACACTTCATACATTTCATAAATTCATTTTGGAATAATCCGATCACTTATCTCAATCAATCATATCATCAACATATATACAACATTGCATATCTCTTTATGAACACAATACAGAAATATTTCAGAATCTTTCACATGTTACATGTAGAGATACATATATAAATGCAAATGCATATGTGATTTCACTTTCTTTTTACTTTGTTGACCGAGTGTTTATTTACTATCCTGTACCTATTGTAGATATCGGGCTCATTTCATTTACTGTCCCGTATCTATTGTGGACACCGAGCTCATTAATCACTAAGCCTGTGGCTCTTTATGTGCATTTATGAGCTTTCAAACTGGTCACTCTGGTCACAGTTCTTTTATCTGATCATGCATAGCAATGTGAAGAAATGCGTCAATTCACATGGTATGCTATCAATCACTTTCAGTCTATGTGCACATTCATCCATCATATTCATCGGATCTAAGTCTGACATTCAACTTTTAGTTAAGTACATATATTTTTCAGATTTACATACAATTTGAAAACACTCCTAATAGTATCCCGAATAAAATACTCCTCGGACTATTAATATTTGGAATTATCAAAATCAGATTAATAACAATTCAATAACTTAAATTTAAACAAAAACAATTCAATCAAAGTAAGAAAACATTTAAGTTAACTCACAATACGCTCCAAATAAGCTATTGCCTTGATGACCCGGTAAAGTGTAGATGCTGACATTCGACTTGTGCTTCTTTAATCATGCAACACACACATATTGTACATATTACTAAGTTGATCAATCATATACACATTCCATCATCAACATATATTTATGTGTCATGTTCATTGCATGCTCAATTCACTTTCCCAAGCATGTATTCTTAAATCACAAGTCTTGATTATTCAAACATTATACTTTATATACTATCATATTGCAATCAGCTTTGTACCTTTAAATTAACTTAATTTAATCCAAATTCATCAATCATACTTTACAGTTATCTTTGAATATTTCCATGATCCAAAAACCTCTTATAATTCACACACAATTGGTTCTTTAAATCTGGAATTTTAGCAAGCTATACATTCATCAAACTTTTTCCAGCAACATATACTCGTACATTCACCCAATTTTTATTCATAATTACCCTATGTTCTTCAATACTCATTCATCCATACCTTATGCACATTATTCATATTCTAAAGATCATGGTTGCATTAAAAGAACTCGTTTATTCCTTTAACAAATCAGAATTTTTAGATTTGAACTCAACTACATCAAAACAGTCCATTCTTTATATTATGACATCAATTAACTACATAAATTTATCAAGATCTTAACCAATTAATCAAGCAACAATCTAGGTTCATTCTTAGCCTTAATCAAATCCAAATATACCAACTTAGGGTGAAATTTCTCAACTGGTTCAACTTGTACATAAGGCTGAAACTAAAATTTCAGAATTTGTCATCAACATCATTAATATGTGTAACTTTTCTACCTTCAATACCTCATGAATTTAACAAGCTTAAAAACATCACTAATACTTGAAATTTTCCATATTTCATGTCCCTTAAGGTTACTTCATTTCAAGTTAATTTAACTTCCGTATTGGTTACACTTAGGCTTACAAAATTCTGCTCACTTATGTCATTAACATTCATTATTTTACAAACACATTTATAGCTCAAATTTTCTAGATTTGAAAACACCTTAATAACATCTATCTTTAGCATGAATTCCTCATAAATTATACTTCAATTCAAAACTTAAATCATCCATACAACAGTCCATAAACTACCATTTTCGTATATGCAAAAGCAGATCAAAAAATTACTCATTCATTCTCTATTTTCCAACTTTTCTCATGATAGGTTTTCGGGTCAGTTTGTATGACCATTATGACATAAAAAAAGAGGCATTTAGGCAATATATTCTTCTAAACAAATGTTCCTATATTTATTAAGTTTCTAATGACATAAAGTTAATACAGTTTGGTTCATTATTCCTAAAATTATATCCAAAATACTACAAACTGTTCTTAAACAAGGACAATAACCAGTACTCAACTTCAAGCCAAAATTCAAAACCCTTAGAGACAGAAATCAAATTCAATTCCTTCATAAAAATTGTAGACATATGTATCTAGTTTAATAAAATTATCCCATTTGGATATTTACAGGTCAAGATATGGCTAAAATACGGATACCCGTTCAGTGGAACCACTCCAGCTAACGAGGTACACACTCCAATTAACTCACTTCAATCATATTATGAAAAAGTAACGCCAAAGAAACATGCAAATGAACCAGAAACATCCCATTTTCATCTAGGATACTTCTCATAACAAAATCCCTCATGTTACACTCAGCAAACACAGTAAGATATCAAAGTGTCCATAGAAAACAATTCACATTCATATAACTTATTCCAGCTTACTTCATCATCAACATCTTATACAATCTTTCCTAACTCAATCATCATAATCACATGCTTTAAAAATCAAATTTCTACTTATTTGTTAAGCTCAAATTCCACTTCAAAACCTCAAGCTAATCTAGCCTTCCAAGCTTGCAAGATTATCACAAAGTAAAGGTGAAAACAAGTTGATTTTCGGCTAGGACAAAGAACAACACAAATCTAGTTCTTTGACTATCTTGTGAAGGTTAAAAGTATGAAGTTGATGTGATCATTTAGCAAGGTTGAAACCAAATTACAGAGATGTGTGTTAGCAACAACTTTCGGTGGAGAAAGGAGAAGAAGATGGTGGATTTTTCCAGCAGTAACTTAGCTTAATTCAACTAGGTGGAAGGTGTCTCCAAACTACCTTAACATGTGTCATTTGACATGTAAGCTATTTATCTCCTCCTTAAGCTGCCACATGTCTCTTAATTACTAATCCATTTGTCACTCACTCATGCTGCCATTCGTCAACTAATTACCTATGCCAGATGTCACCTAATTGTCTATCCACTTGTCACTCAATCATGCTGCCATTTTTCAGTTATTTCATAGGCTTAGTCATACTAATTTTTCGTGTGTCAATTTGTCTTGCTACTTGATATTTTCTAGTCCAAATATACATATTAATTCATCATTTTTCTAATAGTAACAATTAATTCCAAATTTACTACTTGTAACCAATCAAACCAAAATTCAAGACATAAATAATACACAATTTACTTCATGATCATTTTAAACCTTTCATACCCCGAAGTATGTCAATTGAGTACTTATACTATCTTTGTAATGTGTACGAAATTATAATTCATGTGTATATGCTAATGATATGCATGTGAACGAAATACATTTCATAAATTCTTAATGATATTATTCATGTGATTCAATAGCCTAAGATTCTAACCTTTAGTAAGGTTTTGGAAAATGGCTATTACATATATGGCCATGTCATCTTTCAAAACAGCGCTCCATCCATCTTGTGTCTTCACTTATTCATTATACCCACAAACCATAAAGGTGTTTACAATTATGGAAAGTCTCAAAATAGAAGTGAACACTTAACACACATTTCCATCAAATAATAAGAATTAATTTGTATTATGATTTATTGTATTTTTACTTAGTATTATTCATATTTATTATAACAATTTATAATTAACACAAACAGTAATTCACAAGTTAATGGATAGATAACTTCTATAATTATTTTGCTAAAATATTAATGAAAAAAATAGAAAATTCCATAATACTTCATTACGCAAAACACAATCATGTATTTTTGAAAAGGAAAACACAATCGTGTATTGTCAAGTCCTCGTTGGAAGGTTTTGGACGTTATTGGTCTCAAGTGATTCGTCTTAACAGAAACAGACAAGTTGGATTAATGTAAATTTAGTTGGAGGTTTCTATGAATCCATTGCTTTGAGTTAGCTTGGGACCACAAGTGAGAGCGTCGTTGATCAATCTGTCAAAACCAATGCAAGATGATCCTCCAATATCAGTAGCTTCTTCTGCTTTCTTTTTCCAATCCAAAGCCTTCTTTCTCATCCTCTTCCCA
>JAOQML010119100.1:0-21191 GCA_027568935.1 Erythroxylum urbanii
TTAAGATATTTATCTGTAAGTTTTATCTAATATGTAATTATCATCAATAATAAAAATACAACTACATTAATAATAACAACCAAACAAGTTTTTGTCTTTATTTGAAAGTAAAACAACAAGAAAAAATATAAAAAAAACTATAACAGAAAAACAGAAGTGAAACCAAACAACCGCTAAATACACAAATTCATAAATAACTTATTTGTTACTTGTATCAACCCTTTATTACAATTACGAATCACTAAATTCATAGATAGTTATGGAATAATCAATATCAAATTGCTTTATCATGTTAATCAATATTAATTATTCACAACATATAAGAACATAAAACAAGAAATACTTAAATTAAAACGTGAATATAAGTTTAAAACAAAACTTAACAAGGTTAAAACTAGAGTTTTGAACCCCCCTTAAATCAGAATATTTGGGTTTAGTGACACATGGCTTTTGTTCCAACACCAAAAATAGAAAAAAGATGAAACACTGAAAGAAAACTCAAAAGATACAAAAAGAAGATGTTGGAGGGGTAAAAGACGTGTTTTCCTATTATTTTTCTCCTTAAACGCTAGTCGCCTTCTATCTTCCAAAGATCCCTATCTAAAACAAATCTAAATCCCTACATAATCGGGATGGAGAGAAGTTTCCTAATTGAATTCTAACTTTTTAAGTGAATGTAGCATTAGGTATGATCTCACCTTATCCACTGCAATAATTTGTCCACTTTTTCCAAAATTTGTGATTTTCACCAATAATGTTCTATTTTCATGCAATCTCCACTTTTCATCTCCAACATCAAAACAAACATAAATTTTCCTATTTACCACCAAAATATATCAAAAATAAAAGATATAATTCAATTAACATAACAAAATAACATCCTATTGAATTCCCCCCACATTGGACTTATGCTTTTCCTCACACATACATCAATCATCATCATAACTACCCCTCAACTTCTTTCATGTTATCCAAAAATATCCAAAAGCTAATTTACTTTAAAGGTTTAGGATAAAATAAAAATTAAGAGAATAAGCACTCATAGGACACATTATTAGAATTAAAACAGAGCATCTCATCAATTCCATCAAAATTAAATGAACCAAGATTTGACACGCCCTCATGGATTTCACTCTATACACTTAAATTGTTTAGGGTTCACTAAGCTCTCAATTCAAAGCATAGCGAGTTATTTCCATAAGTTTGCTTGTGAATCATATCTCGACCACTAATAAAAATGAACCTAATGTGTAAATCAAGGGGACTTGATTAGGGTTATACCGTTGCTTAGGTAAGGTATGATAAAAAGAAGTTTTTTGGTTAAATAAATTGAATGGAATCATACAAACTTATCTGCACAAGTTGTAACTTAAATCAATCCAAAACTCACTTGATTCAAATAACATCCTTTTCAATCGCCTATTTTTTTCATATTTTTCTTTCTTTTTTTAACAAGAAAATGAAAGAGGAGATTTCTTTTATTTTCTTTTTTATACTTCTCCCCTATTTTATAAATAAAATGAAAAATCAAAACAATGTAACATGAATCAACTAATTTACTTTTGATGGAAATAGTAAAAATCCTATGCAAATAAGTTTGATACAATTCCTTCAATTTAAGGGCCCAAAATCATTAAGGACCTCAATAAAAAGATCAAAGTAGCTTGTAACAAGGTTATTATGCAGGAAAAGAAAAGGTAAGGCTAAAATTGGCTTTTTATCAATAAAAAGTAAAGTAGGCTTATTTAGGTAAAAAATTGGTTATTTTAAGTGCCCTTATCATCTCTATATGCAGATTCAGCAAAAATTTGCTCTCAACATGTATTCAAAAGCAAGTTTTAGCATAAAAAAGTTATGTTTGATAACACATAACAAAACAATATGAGCACAAATGTGATAAATGCTCTTAGCCTTAAAGCTTATATAGGTGTCATAATGCATCAAGTCTTACATACTTTCATTCAATAAAACCAATGAAATACTTAAATTAATTTAATGAAAAACATTAATCATGCTTTTCTCTCTCATGCATTATTTCTTAAACAAAAAATGTATCATAACTTAAGGATTATTTATAAGCAACAATCATAAAATTATAAGGCTATGATGAGAAGTAATCAATATATGAATCAGAGTATTTATGAGTTCAAGCGCATACGCTAGCTCCACCACACCTAAATCATACATTGTCCCTAATGTGTGCACAAGATGCTCATATGCCATAAAAAATCAACAAAAATAAAACACATAGTAGAAGACTGCTCTAAGTTATAAGCATCTAAAATGCGATGTACTATAGGTTCGATAGACATAGAGGTATCATTTGGCGCATAACTTAATTGTCTCTTTTGTTTCTCATTCTATCACATCCTTTGGCTATTCAAACACGCTGAAAAACAACCTAATAATAGTTAAAAATAAAAAGAAATTAAAGAAAAATAATTAAGGAAAAGTAAATAGAAAATCAATATAATATTAGAAGGTTTTAGTGGTAGAGTTTTGTACAGCTCTAATATGGCTAGGTTGGTGTATTATACATTGCTAGTTAGAGTTACCGTTGCTTGGTGAGGATGTTTGGGACGTTTGCAACTACTGGAAGACAAGACTTAGGCTAGGTGTTAAAAAAGAAACAAAAGCAATAGGGTTTTGTTTTATTTATTTTTTAATTAATAACAAGAATAATAGTTTTAAAAATTTATATAATTTTTTTGTGTTTTTTATTTTTATTTTAAAAATAAATAAATAAATAATTACAAATTTCTTTAAAACCAACAGACTATTAACGTGTATAAGGCATGATTACGCCTTATGAACGTTAGTATTCAGGAATTTTAGAGGTTCCATTCCAAAAGGCTAAATCACATAAAGCATGATTTCACCTTATGAAGTTTAACATTCTAAAATTTTAAGACCCATTTCTACCTTAAGCTAAAAAATTAATTTCTAAAAATATAAATGAAATTATATATAACTAAAATAAAACTAATAAAAATTATCATATCTTTTCTTGCCTCCCAAAAAGCATAATTATTTAACATCTTTATGCTCAAGGTGGCTTTTTCTTCTTAAACTTCTACATAGTTGTAATTTTGTACTCCTTAAGCAGTTTTAATAGCCCTTATTCTTGCCTTATAGTTAACCTTTTTAAGATGATTGTAGGTAATGACTCTCCTTCACCCAAATAGATATATTTTAGGTGATTAGGTAAGGCTTTCAATTTTATCTTTAGAGCTTGCAGAATAGGAGATAACACTTTTATGTGACCTAAAGTAAGTTCAACATTTAAAGTTTTCAAATCTATCAGCATTGTTGACAATGTGACAACGCGTATTGAGTGCATTATAAAATTTACCTAACTCTACACACTAAAAACTTGTAAAAGTGGTGAGTTGGGATCGTATCCGTAAGGAATGTTCGGTTAATTTTTAATGAAAATAATGGATACAAAGGAAATAAAAATGGGGGGTTTTTGTTTTTAGGCAATTGAGAAAATAAAACAAAATTAAACTAGTGAACAAAATAATATAAATTGATAAAAGTGTTCAATGTGTGTAAAGTTTGATTCTAGGATCAATCTTGGCCTAGATACAATTAAACATATCCCATCATTATAATGTTTTCACACCTCTCCTCGAATTATTGATCATGGAATAACAATACGCTATGTTATTCCTAGTTTTCCCTTCTGTTTTGTTTAATTAAGGGATGCTCGTTAATTAAACCTAGCCATCTAATAACCTAGGATACGATCTCTATATTCAATTCGACAATCGCATTACAAAGTAGAAACATATCAATATAGGCAGTAACATCACACATTCGAGTTATCTAACCTAAGTTACATTGTGCCTAACAATTCAAGATCATTAGTGGCTACTAAAAAAATCAAATATAATGATTATGGATTATATTCAACAATCTAGTAATAAGTTTGTAATAGAATAATCCAAATAATATATCAAGATCATCTTTACAAAACCCGATTCAATCAACATAAACAACAATAACAATATGAAAAGAAAATTTCAATATTAACAAAATGAGATAAGCTTAATGAGATATGCTTAATTGATTGTATAATTATTCCATAACACTTAGCGATTAATGCTATTAAATTGCTTAAGATACTCACTTTGACTCATATGTGGTTTTAGGCACAATTCAGAAGTAAAGGAGCTAAAGTGAGTCGAAAAGACTCTATTTGGGTCATTTCTTGAAGATTAACCCTCACTTATCTTCGTGGAGAAAGAAGAAGAAAATAAAAGGCAAGAAAACGACAAGAAAATGAAAAGAACATGAAGAAAATGTTATCAAAATGGCTTACAACCATTTAGAAAATTACATAGCCATGCAACGTGAGATATCGTTTACGGTGGTGAATATATTAACCCTATTGTCCTATTTATACCACCTATCTCATACATGTTAAACCTAGCTATTAAACATAAAATTGGGGGGTGATGGAAAAAAGGCTGCTACACTTGGAGAATGAAACAAAGAGTGGACAGTTGGAGAATAAAAAAGTGGGATCGTTATAACAACCCATGCATCACGTTACACCTTTCCATTTTATTCTCATTGAAAACCTAGCTGCCTCATTATTTTGTTTGGTACGTAGCTTTTGAATATGGAAGTAACGACTGGGAGTGGGTAGAGAATTGAGAGTAAGAAAATAAACGAGGAAAGAGTCATCCAGCTGAGTGTTGTGTCGGTTGGAGAAATAAGGTGTGTAATTGGCTAAAAGGAGAGGTGTATATGTCGGATGTAAAAAACAAAAGGAGAAAGAATAACTAAGATAAAAATAAGATAGAAATGAGAGTGAAAGACTACTGATATATTTTTATCTTGTTCAATTTTGCAAGTGTGGGACAACTAGGAGAGAGTTTTATGGGAAGAAAAGGAGACAACAGCTCTTTTATTTGGTTCTCTTCAGTTTCCAAGTGGGTGAGGGCTGAAGAATAACCGAACAATAACTATTTCTTGGTTATTTCTCCTCAATTTTCCATGGAAACAAAGGTGCTCTTAGTTGATGCTTAGAGACCCATGGAGAAGATGAAGGGCTAGACATCCTGACATTGGTTCAACAGTGATATTGACGCCAAGTCGCATTTAAGCTATTTCATCTCGTTAACCTTGTTAATCTCTTTTAAGAATGTTAGGTTATTTGTGTGATTGAATCGATTTTTTGTATGAATGATCTTAATATGTTATTTGGATTGTTCTATTATGAACCTATTGTTATAATGTTGAGTTTAATCCGTAATCGTTACATTTGATGCTTGTTAGTAGCATCTAATGGTCTTGGATCGTTAAGAACAACATAACCTAGGTTAGATAACCTGAATTTGTGAGGTTGCTGCCTATATGGATTATTTTCCACCTCATAATATAGCTACCAAATTGAACTTAGAGATCGTATCCTAGGTTATTTGGTAGCTAGGTTTAATTAATGATCATATTTTAATTAAACACAAACTAAGGGAAAAGTAAGATTAGCAGAGCGTACTATTAGTCTCAGATCAATAGTTCAAAGAGAGGTATGAAGAAGTTAGGATGATGAGATATGTTTAATCATGTTTAGGCTGAGATTGACCTAGAACCGGACCTTACTTATATTCAACACTTTAATCATTTTCAATTACTTTCAAGGAGTATGGTAGTTTAATTTTTGTTTTTGATTTTAGATGGTGTTTTGTGAATATATTTGTTTATAATTGTTTCTATTTTATTATTTGTTAACTTTTAAAAGTTTGTTAGTGTTGGTATGAGATCTCCTAGTAGAGAACTTAAGCAACTTGATTTAGAGATCAAGAGAACATTACGAAAATTACATAGGGAAGCAAGATTAATTTTGGTAGTAGAATTGGAATCTAAATCTGAACACACAATGGCGAACTCGAGAATGCTAAGAGAGTTGGCTACACCAGACCTAACTCAGAGACCATTATGCATTACATTTCCAAATTTTACTGAACAAGTTACTTTTGAGTTAAGTCTAGATTAATATATTTATTAACCAAATTTCATGATCTTGTCGGTGAGGATGAACACAAGCATCTCAAGGAGCTCGATATGATTTGTCTGAGCATGGAGCCTCTTGGGGTGATGAAGAAGTAGATCATATTATGGCCTTATCGTTCTCACTCAAAGATGCAGCGAAGGATTGGTTGTTTGAATTACTTACTGAAAGCATGATTATGTGGTTGGAGATGAAGAGATTGATCTTTAAGAAATATTTTCTGGCATCAAAGACAATAAGTATTTAGAAGGAGATATATGGCATCAAACAACATAATGGCGAGTCTCTATATGAGTACTGAGAGTGTTTTAAGAAGCTATGTGCTAGTTGTCAACACCACAACGTTCCAGAGTAGCTTCTCATCCAATATTTCTATGAAGGATTACTATTAATTGAGAGTAGTTTGGTTAATGCAGTGAGTGCTGGGGCACTTTGCAAGAGACTCCTATTGAAGCAAGGGTCCTACTTGCGCAGATGGAACTAATACCCAACAATTCGACACTCGCAACGATGTTCGATAAGTAAATTAGGTAAATACTTCAACTATCAAACATTGATTAGATGCAATAACATCTTTTATGAGACATATTGCAGTTGAACAGGCAGAAGTGAAAGTATGCGGGATATGTATAAACATAAGTCATCTAACTGATAAGTGCCCGACACTACAAGAGGGGAGTATAGAGTATGTAAATATTGTAGGAAGGAACTTCCCGAATCAATACAACCCATACTCACAGACATATAACCTAAGCTAGAGGGAACACCACAACTTAAGTTACGAAGGGAACAGACAGTAGAATTACTTCCAGAATTAGTTGTAAGAAGTACAAGGATTTTAACCGAGGCTATAAGGAGCACAACAAGCCTCCTCTTCTAGTTCAGGTAATTCTCTAGAAGAATTGATCAAGACTTCTACTACTTACAATCTCTAATTTTTACAGATCCTATAACAACATCTTCAATAGGGTATAGAACAAATTTAACAAGAGATAAAGGCAAGTGTAGAGAATTTGGAAAACCAAATGGGTCAGATGGTAGTGAGGCTTAACCAGTTAGAATCACAAATGGAGGGAAGCTACTATCCCAACCTGAGGTGAACCCAAAGAATGTTAGTGCCATAACCCTGAGGAAAGGAAAGGAGATTGAGAGAACTCCACTGAGGATTGATACCGAGGAAGAGATCGAGAAGGAATTGGGAAAGGAGGAAAATTTGTCATTGAGTACAAAGGTAAATTTCAAAAGTCCTAATATTATTAAGACTAATCCTTTACCTTTTTCAAGAAAATTGACAAGACTGAACAAGGAGAAGAAGGAAAAAGAGATATTAGAGGCTTACTAGAAAGTGGAAGACAATATACCTTTGCTCGAGGCAATCAAACAAGTACTAAGGTACATCAAGTACTAAGAACTGTGTACACATAAAAGGAAACTAAAGGGTGATGAGAAAATGATGATGGGTGAGAATGTGTTTGCGGTTTTTAGAAAGAAGACTTCAAAATGCCGGGATCCAAGTATGTTTACCATTCCTTACAAAATTGGTACCATTATAATTAACAGAGCTATGTTGGATTTGGGTGTTTAAATTAATGTGATGCCTCGTCCGATTTATGCTTTTTTAATTTTGGGTCTTTTGAAAGAAAAGAGCGTGATCATATAATTGTCTGACTGCCCTAATGCTTATCTTAATGGTGTGGTTGAGGATGTTTTGGTGTAGGTAAATAAGCTAATGTTTCCTATAGATTTTTTTATTATGAATGTGAATGATGACACTTTATACAATCCGATACCTATCTTGTTAGGGAGACTAATTCTCAATATGGGTCAAACTAAGACAGAAGTTTGTAAGGGCACCCTCACGATGGAATTTGACGGTTGAGTGATTCATTTTAATATTTTTGATGCCTTGAAACATCCTTCAGATGAGCACTGTGTTTTTTATGTTGATGTAATTGATTTTTTGGTATAGGAAATGCTTAAATTAAGTTTCAAGGATCATTTAGAAATAGTTTTAACTAAGGAATTGGAAGCAGAATCCAATATTGATGTTGAAATGGGAGAAGAACTGATGGAAGTTGTGTCTACTTTGGAATCATTAGAGAATTCTCTAAACGGGTATGATTTGGATTTTATAAAACTATTTGAATCTCACCAGAATTTATTACCTTTCGATGTACAGACACTAGAATTAGATCTGAAGCCACTCTTTAACCACCTCAAGTATGCCTATTTGGGAGATAAGCAAACTCTCTAAGTCATCATTTCAACAAAGTTGACTTTGAATTAAGAGGAAAGGCTGGTTCGAATGTTTCAAGAACATAAGAAAGCCATCGAGTGGATGATCGTAGATATCTAAGGGATAAGCCCACCCATACGCACAAATCGCATTTATTAGAGGAGGATGCAAAATCCATAAGGGTCAGCATAGTTTGAATCCTTCGATGATGGAAGTTGTAAAGAAGGAAGTATCGAAACTTCTCAATGCTGGGGTTTTTTTTATTTCTAAGTCCTGTCTTGGTGGTTCTAAAGAAGTTTGGAATCATGTGTGACTAATCAAAAAGGTGAGTTGGATCCCACCCGAGTGCAAACTGGGAGGCAAGGCATAATTTTATGCCATTTTATTTCTATTAGGGGTATTGAGGTAGACAAATCTAAAGTTGATCTTATTTCTTCTTTTCCTTACCCCTGTATTGTGTGGGAAGTGCGTTCTTTTCTTAGGCATGCAAGTTTTCACTGAAGGTTCATTAAAGACTTTTTAAAGATAGTCACATCACTATATAAGCTCTTACAACAAGATGTCTCCTTTAACTTCGACGAGAAGTGTAAGGATGCATTCAACAAATTTAAGGAGCTTCTGACATCCCTACTAATAATTCAACCACTAGATTGGAACTCCCCTTTTGAGATCATGTGTGATGCAAGTGACTATGTAATAAGGGTGGCTCTAGGATAAAGAGTGGGAAACGCTTTGTATGCCATCTACTATGCTTCCAAGACTTTAAACCCAGTTCAATTGAATTATTCAACTACTGAAAGAAAAATTCTTATCTTTGGTTTTTGCTTTAGAAAAATTTCGATCGTATTTGCTAGGAGCTAATGTGATTGTTTATTTTGACCATGTAACTTTACGATACTTTCTCCTCCTTCAAGAATTCAACTTAAAGATTAGAGATAAGAAAGGGGCAGAAAATGTGATGGGAAACCATCTCAGTCGTTTAATAAAGGAAGAAGATGATATCCCTCTACGAGAGACATTTCTGGATGAGTAATTATTTTCTGTCGATATGGCGCCACTATGGTATGTAGACATTGTAAATGTTTTATTCACTAACAAATTACTTATTAGTTTGTCAATGGATCAAAGGGATAAGCTGCGAAATGAAGTGAAGTATTACGTTTGGCATGATCCGTATCTTTGGAGGCACTGTACAGATCAAGTCATCCGTAGCTTTTACCATTCATATGTGTGTGGAGGGCATTTGGGAGTGAAAAGGGCAGCTTATAAAGTTCTAGAAAACGGTTTCTATTGGCCCATATTATTTAAAGATACATATACCTTTTACAAATCATATGATAGATGTCAATGGTTAGGTGACCTATCTCGTAAGGATTAATTGCCACAAACTCCTTTTCTTTTTTGTGAAATTTTTTACATTTAGGTAGAATTTGGGTGGAAAATAATCCATATAAGTAGGAATCCATATAGGCCATAATCAAACTCACAAATTTGGGTGGAAGCCAAAGCCATCAAAACTAATGATGCAAAGGTTGCTACAGATTTTGTTAAGGCTAACATTCTTTCTAGGTTCAAGGTACCAAAAGCAATCATTAGTGATTGAGGAACCCATTTCTGAAATAAGGTGATGGAAGCAATGTTTAGAAAATATCACATCACACATAAGGTTTCCACTGCTTACCATCCCCAAACTAATGGGCAAGCTAAAGTCTCACTTTGAAAAATCAAGTTAAACCTAGAGAAAACAATGCAACCCAATCAGAAGGATTGGAGCAAAAGATTGGAAGATGCATTGTGGGCCTATAGGATGACTTATAAAACACCAATTAGGATGTCTCTATATAGACTAGTGTTTAGGAAGTTATGTCATCTTCTGGTGGAATTACAACACAAGGCATATTGGGTTATCAAAAGATGCAATATGAATTTGAATGATGCAGGTATGCATAGGAAGTTGCAGCTTCAAGAGTTGGAGGAGATGAGTAAAGACGTCAACTAGAATGTAGTGATATATAAGGAGAAGACGAAGGCTTTTCATGACACGATAATTGAGGAAAAACTTCTCGGTAGGCCAGAAAGCATTACTATATCACTCCAAACTTAAACTATTTCCATTTAAGTTGCATTCCCATTGGGTTAGTTCGTTTGTTATCACTCATGTCTTTCCTTTTGTTTTACTAGAGAAATGGAGTCTAAAAATTGACAAAACATTCATAATGAATGATCATCGCTTAAAGTCATATTATGAAGGCTTCCAAATGGAGGATTTAGAAGTGTTGATGTTAGAAGATGTGATTGTTGTCACTTAATGCACACAACAAGTAGTCGAGCTAACGACAATAAACAAAGACATTTCTTAGGAGGCAACCCAAGGGAAGTTAATTTACGTTATTTACATTTTTGCCTTTACTATTTTTGTAAATTGCTCTACTTATTACATTTGATGTTACATTGTTTATTGTAGCTTATGTGACTTCTTAGGCAATTTTCAAAATCAAACGAACAAAATCAAATTTTTTCTTATTTTCTATTGCTTTTAAGATTATTTAGTTATAAAACTAATGAGGTTTTGAGCCGTATTAGACTGACAGATCTGTATCAGTCTCATTGTCTTTTTTATGTGTGACTCTCATGATGTGTACATCCTTACTTTAATTTTCTATTCAAGGCCACATTTTTGTCACATGCATTTTTATGAAAATGATTAGGCAGTCTTTGTTGATTATGAGCTACATTAGTCAAATAGCCTACCCATATATATGAAATTTCCTGTGCTAACACTCTTTAAGCATTATTAACCTTTCCTTTTATATAAACCACATTACATACTTTTAAACCTAACCGAATGTCCTACCTAAGCCTTAAATCTATTGGAGCATTTGTTAATTCTTAATGATTGTGATTGTATAAAAGCCAAAAGGTGGTGGTACGCATACATACGGGTTGGTTATATTTTCTAAAATGTCATATTGTAAATTCCATGTTGATGTAGCTTCTATCACTATTATATTTATGAAAAAAATATAATAAAAAGAAAAAATGTGTGAGTTTGAATAAAAGTATTAAGGAGGAAATACAATTGCTTTGAAAAGTTGTTAATTAATGGTTTATCCTCTTTAAGTTGTATTGAATGGGTGGTTTAAATATATTATATATGAGGTGAATGTTGCTTTGGATGAAGCAGTCGTTGTGTTATGTTCATGTGGTTTGTGGTGTAAGAGTTGAATTGAGTTGTGAAACACAATTGTTACATTTTTCATGCTTGACGGTACCCAGTTTTGAATGAATCCTAACTTGTCCACTTAATATCTCATTGAGTGTTACTTTTGCTTAACTAGTTTGATGGCTTTTATACTACATTACCCAAAATACATTTAACCTTTCCCTTTCCCACATTACCCCTAACAAAGTCCGTCAATTTATGATTATGTATATGACTTTTAGTGGTGGAGAAATGAAATGATATGCAAAGTTGTGGATTGTTGTGATTATGAATGGTGTTTGAGTGTACCCGTGGAAATATCTTATTTAAACACCATTTGCCCAAGTCTACCTCTAGATTACTCAGTTTCTAATGGTGATGAATGTTGATTGACCATTAGTAGAAGCTTTGAATGTTGAGTTATTGCTATAGATTTTAAAAGTCATTCATCTTTACTTATGATTATCTATTATTGGGAAATACGGGAAATGAAAAAGAGTTTTAGTTTGTGATCTTGATTTTGATGCCCAAGGACTGTTAAAAGGTAAGTGTGGGTAAAATTGATATGTGCTTAATTGATTGTATAATTATTCCATAACACTGAGCAATTAATGCTATAAAATTGCTTAAGATACTCACTTTGACCCATATGTGGTTTTAGGCATAATTGGGAAATAAAAGAGCTAAAGTGAGTCAAAGGCACTATATTTGGGCAGTTTTTCAAATATTAACACTCACTTATCTTCATAGAGCAAGAGAAGAAAATTAAAAGCAAGAAGAAGACAAGAATATGAAAAGAACATGAAGAAAATGTTATTAATATGGCTCACAACCATCCAGAAAATTACACAGCCATATAACGTAAGGCATCTTTTACGGTGGTGAATATTTTAACCCAACTGTCCAATTTATACCACCTGTACCATACATTTTAAACCTAGATAGTTAATGTAAAATGGGGGGCGTGATGGAAAAAAGGTTAATGCACTTGGAGAATAAAACAAAGAGTGGACAGTTGGAGAATAAAAATGTGGGATGGTTGTAACAACACATGCATCACATTACACCTATCTATTTTATTCTCATTGAAAACCTAGCTGCCTCATTATTTTATTTGGTACATAGTTTTTGAATTTATAAGGTGGAAGTGATGGCTGGGAGTGGGTGGAGAACTAAGAGTAAAAAAGTAAAGGAGGAGAGAGCCATCCATCTTGGTAGTGTTTCGGATAGAGCAATAAAGTGTGTGGTAGGCTGAAAGGAGTGGTGTATGTGTTGGTTGTAAAGAGCAAGTGGAGAATGAATAACCAATAAAAAAAAGATAGAACCAAGAGTGAAAGACTGCTGATACATTTTTATCCTCTTCGGTGTTGCAAGTGTGGGACGACTGGGAAAGAGTTTTATGGGAAGAAAAGGAGACAACAACTCCTTCATTTGGTTCTCTTCAGTTTCCAAATATTTGAGGGCTAAAGAATAACTGAACAACTTCTTCATTATTTCTCATCGATTTTCTTTGGAAACAAAGGTTTTCTTAGCTGATGCCCAGAGACCTATGGAGAAGATGAAGGGCTAGACATCCCGATGCCAATTCAATGGTGATATCGATGCCAAGTCATGGTTAAGCTATTTCATCTTATTAACGTTATTAAACTCTTTTTAGATCGTTATGTTGTTTGTGTTGATTGAATTAGGTTTTTGTAATAATTATCTTAATGCATTATTTAGATTGTTCTATTATGAACCTATTGCTATAATGTTGAATGTATTCTGTAATCATTACATTTGATGATTATTAGTATCATTTAATAGTCTTGGATCGATAGGAACAACATAACCTAGGTTAGATAACCCGAACGTATGAAGTTACTGCCTATATTGATTATTTTCCACTTTGTAATGCAAATGCCAAATTGAATCTAGAGATTGTATCCTAGGTTATTCGGTAGCTAGGTTTAATTAATGATCATATCTTAGTTAAACACAACCTAAGGGAAAACTAGGATTAGTAGATTGTATTGTTAATCTTGGATCAATAGTCCAAAGAGAGGTGTGAAGATGTTAGGATGATATGATATGTTTAATCGTGTTTAGGTCGAGATTAACCCTAGAAAGGACCTTACTTATATTCGACACTTAAGTCATTTTCGATTGCTTGCTTTAATTTATTCTCGATAGTTTACTTTTATTTTATTTTCTATATTGCTTAAAATCCAAATTCACCCTTTATATTTTCCTTGCATTAATTAAATTCGTTATAGAATTAACCAAACATTCCATGTGGATTCAATCTTGACTCACCACAACTACAAATTTTAGTATGCAGATTTAGGTAAAGTTTATAGTGCACTCAACATGTGCTATCACTTAATCGGGACTTGGATGTCAATTTCACCTTCGAACCAAGGTAGGGATGTTAGCCTTCCATCTTCTCCATTAATCTCCAAGAATCAGCCTCCGTAACCTCCATTCTTGTTAAAAAAATAAAGAGAAATTGAGGAAGAATGGTTACTGTCCACTGTTCCTTATTCCACCTTCAAAGCTGATGAGAAAATGGTGAAGAATAATGTCTCCACAGTTGTCACCATATTCCTCTTTTGCTTAAGCCCTCTCGTCATCTTAAAAATCGAAGAGGACAAAATGAGTCAGCTTACCTTCATTATTTCACCCCTCTTTAGGTTATTTTTTTTTACCCCTACTAAGATCATTTTATAATAAATGACGTCTTGGTGTTGTCTTCCTTTTTCCTTATCTAACCGCCACTCCCCTTTATTCTCCAGCCTTTACACTCACTTAGAATACCAAAAAGAAACCATAAATTAACTCCCCTTTTTAGTTATGTCCCTTATTCGACATATACAAACTTTCTTAGAATAAAATAATATGTGCTTAATTGATTATGAATTTATTCCATGGCACTTAATGATTATTGCTAGGAAAATGCTTAGGATAGTCACCTTAGTTCATAATTGATTTTAGGTACAATTCAGAAGTCAAGAAGCTTAAGTGAGTTGAAAGCATTATAATTGAGTTGTTTTTTGAAGGATCATACTTACTTGTCTTCATGGAACAAGAAGAAGAAGATTAAAGAAAGAATAAGACAAGAAAATGCCAAGAAAGATAAGATATATGTTGAAAATACAAAGAAGATTAAGGCATAAGATGTTCACGACCATGTATGAGGTTGTATAGGCGTGAGACACGCTCTCATGCCTATGCAACACTCCTCCATGAGAAGGTGTGTCACCACTGTGACACACACACTAACTTATGTCACACCCGTGAGGCTATGCCATCACACCCAAACCTTACTTTTTAGTATAAAATCATCATTTTTGTGACAACAAAGGGTTATGAAAGGTTTTGGTATTTTTAGATGGGAAAAGAGTGGAGCTTTGGGAGAAGATGAGAAGAAGGGGCAAAGCTCTCAACCCTAAGAGACATATAAACAACAAGCTTTTCAATGCTAGTTCAGAGGCGACATCGACACTGACAAACCTGATTAAGTGTATTTCTCATTGAGTTTGTTGTTCTTTCTCGTCTTAGGGATTGATTATGTTATCCTATGTTTAATGTTTGGGTCTTATGTGAGAATGATTTAATGGTCTATTTAATTGTTTTTATGTAAGAACCCATTGCAAGAATTTCAATATAATCTGTAATTGTTATATTTGAGATTCATTTGTAGCGATTAATGGTTTGTAATCATTAGGGATAACATAACCTAGGTTAAATGAACCGAGTTTGTGTGGTTGTTGCCTTGATTAATGTATATTCCTAATTCATAATGCGACTGTCCAATTAAGTATAGAGAGCTTGTTCTAGATTAATTAACAGCTACTTTTAATTAACGAGCGTCTCTTAATTAAACACGTTTTAAGGGAAAACTGGGGTTAACAGAGTTTGTTGTTAATCTACAATTAATAGTTGCTAAAAGAGGTATAAGAACAACAATTCAATGAAATATGTTTTATCGAGTATAAGCTGAGATTAAACCAAACAACCAGATTCCTAACGAATTCATCGCATTCATCATTTTCAAAAGTTTTCTTTAATTTATTTTTTTAGTTTAGTTTCATTTTTATTTTCTTATTTCAAACCAAATAAAAGACCCCATAACCTAAACATTAGTTATTTTCATTTCAATTGTTTTACACACGCTCTCTGTAGGATGGACCTAAAATCACCACTGCTACAGTAGTAAGTCTAGTTTATTTTAAGTAGTATTACAACGCGCTACATCAAAAAACTAGGTTTTTAGGAATAGAACAGATGTCTTCAACTTACAATCCATTCCCCTCCTTATTTTCATCACACCCATCTTACTTTTATAATAAAAGCAAGGTTTTTTAAAAAGGAGTGGGACAAGTGGCCTCAACATCGAAAGACAAATGATGCAGCTCTCCCAATGCTCCTTCAGTTCTCTCCATTTTACTCTTGCTACACAAGTTAACCTATTCATCATATCTTCCAAAAGCTAGGTTAAGTGGAATGGACAATTGTATTTTTAATGCAATGGATAGGTTAAAAGCTATGTAATATTTTAATTATTGCAACTTCTCCTAGTAACATGAGGTGTATCAAATTTGTCATCCATATTACAGCTATCACACCTTTTTCTTTATAATTAAAACTAGGTTTTAAAGTGACAGCTAGTTCATTCTTACAATTCATGTCAGGGTGTCCCCCTATCTTATAATTCATGTATTTTAATTGTTAAAGTAGTGAGACAGTGCTTACGACTGTAACACTTTAATTGCTTAGCATTGAGCCATAATAACTCACTCTCCATTTTTATGCTCTATATTGTCTCCTATTCTTGTAATCTTCTTCTTCTTTTTGCTCCATGAAAATAATAGGGTATGAATATCAAGAAGATGGCTCAATAAGTATGCTTTTGGTCACTTTAGCTCCTTCATTTCCAAAATGTACCTAAAATCAAATATGAGCTAAAGTGAGTATCTTAAAGGTTTTAAGGCAACAATCATTATGTGTAATGGATTAAATGTATCAACAATTAAGCACATATCATAATAATTCTACAACTTCACAAGTTTTAAGGTAAGATCTCATCTAATTGTAACATTGATCATTGGTCTAAGAAGAATAATTTCATAATTCAAACAGTTCGTCCAAAACATATTAGGATAGGCATAATAAGTCTCAAATTTGCCTAAATTAATTAATTCAAAACTAGTGTTCAAACTAAAACTTACCATCAATTGATTAGGTAAGATACCATTACATATCAGTTAAATGATAGTAATAAGCTTAATGGAAAAGACTAGAACGCAAATTAAATAATTGAGATAGCTGCAACTATTTAACTTATGTTTCTTGTTTCTCATAAGTTAAATATACAAATTCATAAATAACCTATTTGCTTCTTGTACCAATATTTTATGACAATTATAGATCACTAAATTCATGGATAACTATAGAATAATTAACTTCAAATTAATTTGTCAAATTAATCAATATTAATTATCCATGAAATATAAGAACATAAACAAGAAATATTTTATTTAAAAGATGAATGTAAGTTTAAAAAAACTTCATAAGGTTATAACTAGAGTTTTAAATTCTCTTGAATCAAAATATTTAGGTTAAGCCATACATGGCTTTTGTTCCAACATAAAAAATAAAAGACAGATGAAAGATTGAAAGAAAACTCAAAGGAAACGAAGATGTAAGAGAGATGAAAGACATGTTTTCTTATTATTTTTCTACTCAAATGCTAGTCTTATTCTATCTTGCAAAGATTCCTACCTAAAACAAAGCCAAATCCCTATATAGTGTTAGAGCATAGCTCTAAAGGCAATCACCTTTAATACTTTTGTAGAAGCTTTATTTTGATTAATAAAGCAAATAGGCATTTTTTCATTGATTTGATATTCATTTATATATATATGAATTGATATTAATCTTAAATCGAATTAATGAAGTCTATGATACAAAACATAGCATGAAGGAAATCATGATGAGATTATGATAATGAGATTCCTATCATGTGCAATTATGTTAGTATCTAAACAATCCCTAGTCAGAGGATTAATAAGACAAGACATTATTAATTCGAAAAGACTAGCACATATTATACTCCTTGATTTGATCAAGTAATGGATCTCATAAACTGTCAACATGAGAAGTTTAGAGTTAATATGTGGATGCTTACTAAGGGTAGTAAGTACATCGGATGACCCACTATAAGATTATCATATGGATCATCTATCAAATGTCAATGATTAATCTCATCATAGCAATGGTGCAAATATCCTTAGACTTTAGGTATTCAAGGATATCTTGGATATAAATCCTATGCTTTGACACCATTCCTTGTTGCCTCAAAATAAGGTTGCTCTTAAGGTGGTGATTGGGTACAACTATTTATATTCGAAGGTAATTAGGTATCCAATAAAGGATTCACCACTCCTGATAGAAGGAGATGATACCCATGGCCTCTTGTTTGGGTCATTAATCGAGTCTCTGGCCAGAACATATATTTGTCATGGAGACGGTCTTCAATGACACATATGAGTAATCAGATCCCATAACAAGAAATAACATCACTTGGACTAAATGTAACGTAGTCAGTCTAAGAGGAGTTGACACATATCCCATACTCCGAACCAAGTGGGGTATAGTATGGTGAAAGGATGAATTGCATAGTAATTGTCTATAGAAAGGTTCATAAGTTGGATATTTAACTATCAAAGAGTTTTTGTGTTAATCCATTTATATTCCTACAAATAGGCATCATGATGTGTTTCAATTAAGAGTTAATTCAAGTTCCTAAAATAGTCAGGAACCTAAGGGTCACACGCATAAAAGATCATATGGAAAATAAGTGTGTATGGCCTATTTTAATTAGGCCACAATCGTGCATAATAGGGCCATGGTTGTGGCCTAAAGCGAGACATCCCACGATCGTGGCCAGCAAGGCCACGATCGTGATAGAGGCCCCAAAATGATATATAAGTGAGTTCTTCACTTATATATACGAACAACTTTCACTTCTTACACATTTAAGTGATAAAAAAAGGGTTGTAGAAGTGTTCTAGAGAGAGTGAGAAGAGTTCTTGAGTTATCTTCTTTCAATTTATGCAAATGTTGTCCAAATTAACATGCATGCAAGATAACCTTGATCTATCTTCTATCATATTGAACATCTAGTTGAATTCATCAAGTTTGGTTTTCTAAAACCCTTACACATTGTTTCATCTTCCTTTTTTGTGTGTTCTTGGGTGATCAAGGAAGGGTTTGGTATTTGAAACAACCCAAACAAGGAGAAGAAACTAGAAAGGAGGAGATACACACAAGGTAAAAAGTTTTGATATTTCATGTTCTTTGCATATCGTTGCATGCATGTGAGATTCTGTGGTTTCTAGGTTGTCATGGTGTCAGAATCTTGATTCAAACACTTACACTGCATCCACATGCATGTGATACATGTAACCATAGCTAACCCAATAGTGGTATCAAAGCTTGTTTGTGCATGTAATAGATGATGTATTGAATATGTGCAAAGTGTTTGCTAAGTTGTGACTGACTTACATATTGTTTCGGAAAAAATCTTGTAAATTCTAGAATTTTTTTTCCATTTTTCTTTCTAAAAAATGTTTATAGGATGTTATATTATGTTTCTATAAAAGGATATTTCATTTGAATGTCATTTTCTAGTTTATTTCGAATTTATATCCAGGCTATTCATATGTTGATTCTTGGGATTTTCTAAATAACTGATTGCATGTGCTGACTTTGAAATTTTCGTATTAATTCTAGAATTTGTTTTTTGTTTTTTTCACTGAATTGTTTATAAGATGTTATATTATGTTTACGTAAAATAAAAATGCAATTTATTGTTATTTTCTATTTTATTACGAATTTAGTTTCAGCTTGATGCATGTATGAAGTTCTGGAAATTCTGGAAATGTGATGAACATGCATGTATGAAAAATTCATATTAATTTTTATAAAAAATTCATATTATGAGATTTTTCCACCTGTATAAGATGCATGACACTTGTTAAAGTGGTTATCTTATGCATGCATGATGTAATGTTTGTCTAGTGTTAGAAGTAATGTGACAAGTATCATACACATATGATATGTTGGCTTATTCCAATTTTTAACAAATAAATTCTAGGAATTAGTTTCTGGAATTTATTATTAGATACATTTAGAATGTTTATAAGACTCTAGAATTAATTGAATTTGATTCAATTAATAAATAAATTCAAAGTCAACATTGGTCAACCTTTTGAAAGTTGGAGTTAACTTACTTAATGACTTATAATATATGTATTTTAGTTATGAGACCTAAATAAGGTTCTTATGTGATAAGAAATGTATTATTTTGATGAAAATAACATGCTTAATGCATATGCTTGAAATTAGGTTTCAAAAATTTTTCAAACATCAAATCGGTCTCTTTAGTGTCTAGTAGGTTAACTTATTTATCTTGACGATTTTGGCCGTCAAGATAATTTTGGCTATTGCCGAAATTGTTTAGATAAATTTGAGATGACCTAGGAATATTATAGAGGACTAATTGGTGTACGGGAATTTTGGAAATAGGGATTAATTTAGAATTATTCCATGTAGAGCATAGCATTTTTAGTGTGACTAGATAAAGGCATATAAACTAGGATTAAAGAGTTTAATCTGGACATCAAAATAATTGAATTTTAGTGTTTCTAATCGAATCACATTCATAATTTGGGTTAGTCAAGACTGAAACTAGTACCCTATTAAGTTTAAGAGTTGAATCAAATCACGAACTTTAGATGCATAGTCAAGTCACAACCTAAATTTAAACCTCCTTTGTGTGATACATGCATTAGATGCATTTTAAGGGTAGTTATGGACATAGGCTCAATTTAATTGAGTTATCCATATTCTAAATGTATATGTGATATACATAATCAAGATCATCCAAGTATTGATGAGACCAAAGGAAAAATCTCTCAACCAAAATATTAGGACTTACGTCTTTCATTGATATGGCAAGAACCAGAGCTCTTTTAGAGTTGGGTTGTTGGGAAAACCCTAGCCCGCTCTACACGAATATGTTCAAACCATAGAGCTTAGATTTTCGGCTTAATGGGTTGGTCCTAATTGGAAGCGTTGATTTGTTGGGCAAACCCAAGGTCGACGTGGATAGAGGCGAAGTTACGTTATATACATGGGATATATATATATATATCAAAAGTTGATAACACAATGAGTATGCTAAATCAACAGTTGATGGAACAAGTCAATAGTTGCATAATTGAATGCAATTGGTATGAATGATACGTACCGATTGACCTAAGGTGTCTTGTTGGGCAAACCCAAGGTCATTCTTGGTGATATCGGATATTGACCCATTAAGCAAACTGTAAGTTTTCTCAAATTCGTAGTGAGGGCTATGGATTTGGATAAGAATAATGGGACCCATGATGCATGTTATTAAAGTCCTTATGGATATGCATTAAGTGTACATTCTAACACTTTCTCTCGTTCTTCTAGGTTAACGAATCGTACGATATCTTCTAGTATGAACCTACACTGTAACACCCCACTCCCGCTGGACCCGAATCCGATATCGATAGTGATATCCGAATCCGTGCCCCACAAGGGTGACGTGTCACATCACTTAACACTTGAACCTCGCTAGGCATTTTTTTTTAATACTCTTATCAATGATCATTAACTCGGGCCCACTTTTCTTTTTCAAAACATTTTGTTTACTTAAACCG
>JAOQML010119105.1:0-21191 GCA_027568935.1 Erythroxylum urbanii
ATTTTGATATGTTTGACATGATGAATGCATACATGATTTGCAATATTGTGAATTTTGACAAGAATTTTGAGAAACGTTTGTTTTATGAACTCAGTAAAAGTTTTCCATGGTAAGTAAAATGGTTTAAAAAGTTTTTGCTTATTCTTCGTTATAAACTTGTTACCCACGAGCCTTCAAGCTCACCCCTTTTTTATCCCATCTCCAGTAAAGAACATAAGAACGAGTGAAAGAGGGTCAAAGCATCACTTTAAGTCACATATTTTGTATTTTAGGCTAGATTTTGTAATAATGAGAATTCAGTTACATTTTGAGTGTTATTAGTTCAAGTATCTTATGGATTTTAGGATTATGAGATATGGATGTGTTGTGGTTTGAAATGCCTTTGTGGCTTTGTGAAAACTCTTATCTTTTGATGGTAATAAATTATGAATTATGTATGAATGAATTTGATTGGACATATGAATTTGCGTATGGATAAGATTGAGTTGAAATTGGGTATACTTGAAAAAGCTATCAATTAGAGATGATGAATTTTGAATAGGAATTATGGTGACATATAAGGAAGATATGTTATGGTATAAAAGCATGAAGATGAATTAATAATGGTTAAGGTGTTTTTCATTGGATTACGCCCATTTTATGGTAATAAGCTCACGTTTTATGATATTCTGGATAGTTGGGATCCGGAAACAGGTCAGAACACTTATGGGTATTGACAGTTTTATTATTATATTATAAAAGTTATCACTAGGTTCTCTTATAATACTATTTGGCTCAACTTCTAAGGTTTTAAGGGTATGGGCCTAGAGAAGGATGGAAGTTTGTTGTAGGTTTGTGTGCAAAGGGCTGGGGTTGGCTGAGGTTGTAGCTTTTGTAGGTTCTTTTCATAAATAGGGAAAGTTTTTATCTGACAATGACTTTATTTCTAACATTGCTAAGTTTAGTAGGAGGTTAATGATCGGTGGTTGAAATATAGGGTGGGAAAATGTCAAAGTGGGCAAGGAGTGAAGTTAGAAGAAGAAGAAGAAGAAGAAGAAGAAGAAGAAGAAGAAGTTCAAAATATTGGAGTAGGATAGAATAGTTAAGGAGGCCAAAGCTCAATAAGAAAAATTGAACATGAGTAGAGTGTAAAGGGGGCTTAAAATGGATCAAAGCTTGGAGTTGACAGGACCATGTATGGAATACATTAAGTAAAAGAAAGATCTTCTTTCTGAATTTATTGTTCTTTATGCCACAATCTATGACTTTTTTTTTTTTTACATCTTGTGAATCTCTAGATCTTCTTAAGTTTCTCTTTTAATATAAATATATGGTGTAATTAAGAGATATTTTAAATAAATTGAGATCACTCTTATTAATAAATTGAATTTTATTTACCCAATTTATAATATTAAACCACTCAATTGCACAGTAATGTAATTGGTATTGAATTAGGAAATTTTCATACCAATAATGAGGTGGTAGTTGAAAATAATTATGATATTTATCATCTTAATTACAAACAATACATACTAAATCATTGATGGAGACAAACTTGATTATATTTTTATTTTAAAGACTTTTTTTTGATAGCTAACCAAAAAATGAATTAGTTTTTTTTTTGAAATATTATTAAGAACCAAATTAAGTTCCTTCATGAAATATTATGAGAGCAATTCTACGACTGAGATATGAGTGTAGCTTGGAAAGTAAATCTCCAAAGGAAAGGAAACATCTAGAATAAACAATGAGTCAATTCCAAGATTCTTTTTTATGATCATTCTCACTTTTATAGATGCTAACAAACTAATACTCGTAACTGTTAAATTTATGAGTCTATGCAGAATATCTAATTAATGTTAATTAAGTTTTCCTTCCATTTCTTACAATGCACTTTAACTTATTCTCAATGTTATCTTTAAATTTTAGAATATGTTTGAGAGTCTAATATGCATTAACCTTAGGTTTAACTGTAAATAAACCTTTTCCTTACACGAACATTTTCTTTGTAAGAATTTAATATGAATCCATTGAAATTATAATAATTCATAATTCACGGTCTGTAAATAACTTTCATATTCTCTTAGATAAAAGGGTTAAATTGGACCCTAAGGTTTTAACCAAAATTTAACTTAAACCTTAACATTTAAATATGTACAAAAAGAACTTTAATATTTTATAATTTTTTAGAAAAGACCTTATCTTAACATTTCCATCAATCCTCTATTGAAAGAAATACAGGTAACATTATTTATTATTATTATTTATACCATATGTGTATCCTATGTGGCAAAGACCTAAAAAATTAAAAAAATTTATATAGTCCCATGTCATATACTTCTCTCTCTCTCCATGCTTCCTATCTATTGGTTAGTCTCTAATGAAGGTGTGATTCCTCAAAATAAATTAACATTTTAGTTTACCAAAAGAAAAGATGCTTGAAGATTTCTAATTTAATTAATACAATTGCTTGAGCTTGGAGGACTAACTAATTAGAATAGCCTAAAAGAAGCTATTACTCACATTGTTAAAGGAGTTGTAGAATTTAATCTCCTAAGCACATCTTTAATGTATAAGATGAGATAGATGCAATTGAAAGTCTTCTCGTTCCACTTAAGTTGCAAAAATCTCTAAATCCATCCAATGCACTCATGTAGAAGTAAAAAAAAAAATAGTTCTAAATGGTATACCTATGCCTTGTTAGGATGGTACACTTATTTTTTATAGGTAAATCTTGTATAGACTATAAAAATATATATATGGAATTGTAAGCTTGAGGAACTCATAGAAAGCTTGTAACTTTATAAAGGATGAACATGAAAATTCATAATTCCATTACAGGTGCTTGAAAAACATCTATAAGGTATGAGTAAATTATCAAGTAAAATGTATCTTTCAAAAATAATATCGAGTTAAATGTAAAAGAAAATGAAGAGAATTACTTACAAATGGCTTGCTAATGTTTTATATTGAAAGCTTTTCCGTATTCATCAAGTTAAGAATTTCAACAATTTTCTAAAATTGATTAAAAAATAAAAGCCATTAATTAAAAGCTGTAAAATAAGTAGAAACATTAGCCCTCGATAGAGAAAACTTACTTTTAGGACCTAATTGATTGACAGTACCTACAAACTTCTTATGAGCTCAATAGACTAAATAACACAAAACTTCTTCTCAGCCCTAAATTCCTCATTTTCATGACAATTCTCATCATCATCCTCTTCTCCTTGGTCCTTCTGCTTCCTATTCACTTTACCATTTTGATCAAAACTACCATTTGATTCTCCTTTTCCACCTTCTCCAGCCTTACACAAGTCTTTTCTTAAACTTAAGGGCCATTTGGATCTTTTGGGATAAATTTCTCTTTCCCATTACATATTGCTATATATTTCTTCGATACCTCCATTTTAATAGGTTTTATCAAATAATCAACAACATCATGTATAATCCCTTTATATATAAACTCCTTGTCAATATGGAGAGAGACATAAGATATAAATAAAATTTCACCTTTTAGGTTTTTGCTACTTAGAATACAAATATAGTACGTATCGACATCATTGTATCATAATTAGTAGTAAAAGATTATCCTCTCAATAATTTATCCTACTTTTTTTGGAATTGTAAATTTAAGATGAAGATCATGTAATATTGATTTTTGGACTCAAACAATGATGGCAATTTTAATGGAAAATAAACAACATAAAATCACCCTTTAAAAATAACAAAGTTTTTTAATCTGGGGCAACAACCGAATTGCAAGAACTCATATAAATGTAACCGCAATATTATTGTAGAAAAGAAAGAAAGAAATTAAAAAAACACAGCAAAATAAGGCATTTGCTTACTTATGAAAAGTAAGTTCATTTTAAGCCTTACAAACTCGAGAAGCTTAAAATCATCCATATCTAACAAATGTGTTAACTTCACTTATAACAAGATCATACTTATTTTTGATTTCTTATAGAATTTTCAGATCTATCACAACTTGATTGGTAGTTGTAACTAGAAAAAGAAATCATGTTTGAGGTGAAAGAAATAAATAAGATTTAAAGAGTAGGAATTGCTAAAAGTCTAAATACAATACAAATAACAGGAGAATTATTAGTTACTTTCATTATAATGATTACATGCATAATTTTCAGATTAGTAGATAGAAATTGAATGGTTTTTCTAATTATGGATTCACATCTTAACTTCAAAATGGAAATAAAAATAAGAAGTAAAATCTTTCGCAGATTCTTAACGTCACGAGCAAATAATTAAATGATAAACTAAATAGGCTACACCCAAATAGAGAATTATAAAGAGAGAGGAACATATGACATGAGACCTACACAATTTTTATTTTTTACGTCTTTGCCACTTATAATACAACTATAGTATGTGCCAACATCACTGTATCAAAATTAATAGTAAAAGATTATCCTCTCAATAATTTATCTTACTTTTTTATGGAATTGCAAACTTAAGGTGATGATCACATAGTATTATTTTTTGAATTCAAATAATGAGGACCATTTTAATGGAAAATAAACAACTTATAATCACTCTTTTAAAATAACGAAGTTTTTTTTTACTCTGGAGCAACAATTGAACTACAATAATTAATATAAATGTAACTGCAATATTATTGTAAGAAAACAAGAAAGAAATTAAAAACACAACAACTGGGGCGTTGCCTTATTATTGACAAGTAAGTCCATTTCAAGCATTACAAGCTTGAGAAGCTTAAAACCATCCATGTCTAACACGTTAACATCACTTATAACAAGATCCTATTTGTTTTCATTTTCTCGTAGGATTTTCAAAGTTGCCACTGCTTGATTGGTAGTTGTAACTAGAAAAAGAAATCATGTTTAAGGTTAAAGAAATAATTGTGATTTAAAGAGTGGTGGTTACTAAAAGTTTAAATACAATACAAATAATAGGATAATTGATAATGATCATGGAAATTTTTCAAATTGAAAAACTAGTTGGTGTTTCTAATAATGGATCAACATCTTAACTTCAACATAGAAACTAAACTAAAAAGTAAAATCTCTCGCAGATTCTAAACTTCAAGCATATGTAGAAAGAAACAAAAACATTGAACAATAGGCAAACAATTAAATGACCAACTAAATAGGCATACACCCAAATAAGGAAGGAAGGAGAGAGAGGAGCATATGACATGAGACATACACAATTTTTTTTTAGGTCTTTAATAGAATAGAAATATAACATGTGCTAACATCATTGTATCATAATTAGTAGTAAAAGATTATCCCCTCAATAATTTATCCTACTTTTTCATTAAATTGTATTCATATAGTCATAAAACGTAGTATGAAGATCACACAGTATTGGTTTTTTGGATTCAAAGAATGATGAACATTTTAATGGTATGTAAACAACATAAAATCATACTTTTATGAAAAAAAAGTTATATTTTTTAGTCTAGAGCAACAGCCGAACTTCAAGAACTAATATAAATGTAACTGTAATATTATTGTAGAAAAGAAAGAAAGAAAGACATAACAATACATAGCAAAATAAGGCATTTGCTTACCAATGACAAGTAAATCCATTTTAAGCCCCATAAGTTTGAGAAACTTAAAACCATCCATGTCTTACATGTTAACATCAGTTATTACAAGATCATACTTGTTTTTGTTTTCTCATAACATTTTCATTGTTGTCACTGGTTGATTGGTAGTTGTAACTAAAAAAATAAATCATGTTTGAGATTAAATAAATAACTGAGATTTAAAGAGTGGTGATTGCTAAAATTCTAAATATAATACAAATAATAGGAGAATTATTAGTAGCTTTCATGTTAATGATCATATGCACAATTTTTCATAATGGTAGAAAAAACTAGATGGTGTTTCTAATAGTGGATAAATATCTTAATTTTAAGATGGAAATTAAACTAAGAAGTAAAATACTTCACAAGTTCTTGATTTCAAGAATATGCAGAAAGAAACAAAAACATTGCAGAAATAGGAAAAAATTAAACGATAATTAAATAGGCGTACACCCAAATAAAGGAAGAATGGAGAGAGAGAGAGGAGTATATGACATCGGATCTATACAATTTTTTGTTTTCTAAGTCTTTACCATTTAGAATACAAATATAGTATATGCTACATCACTGTGTCAAAATTAGTAGCAAAAGATTATTTTCTTAATAATTCATCCTACTTTTTCATTTAAATGTGTTTGTGTAGTCATCAAACTTAGGATCAAAATCACATAGTATTGTTTTTTGGATTCAAACAATGATGATAATTTTAATGGAAAATAAACAACATAAAAACACCTATTTAAAATAACAATGTTTTTTTCAGTATGGAGCAACAATTGAATTGCAAGGACTGATACAAATGTAACTACAATATTATTGCATAAAAGAAAAAAGAAATAAAAAATATAGCAAAATGGGGCATTTGCTTATTGATGACAAGTAAGTCCATTTGAAGCTCCAAAAGCTCAAAAAGTTTAATACCATCCATGTCTAACATGCTAACATCACTTATAACAACATCATAGTTGTTTTTGTTTTCTCGTAGCATTTCCAAAGTTGTCACTACTTGATTGGTAGTTATAACTAAAAAAAGAAATCATGTTTGAGGTTAAAGAAATAATTGAGATTGAAAGAGTGGTGATTGCTAAAAGTCCAAATATAATAAAAATAATAGGAGACTTATCAGTAACTTTCATGATAATGATCATATGCACAATTTTTGGATTCAAATAAGATGACCATTTAATGTAAAATAAGCAACATAAAATCACTCTTTTAAAATAACAATGGTTTTTTTATTCTAGAGCAACAATTGAACTATAAGAATTGATACAAATGTAACTACAATATTATTGTAGAAAAGAAAAAAGAATTAAAAACATAGCAAAATGGGGCATTTGCTTATTAATGACAAGTAAGTCCATTTGAAGCCCCACAAGCTTAAAAAGTTTAATACCATCCATGTCTGACTTGTTAACATCACTTATAACAAGATCATACTTGTTTTTATTTTCTCATAGCATTTTCAGAGTTGTCACTACTTGATTGGTTATTGTAACTAGAAAAAAAAAGTCATGTTTGAGATTAAAGAAATAATCGAGGTTTAAAAGAGTGGTGATTGACAAAAGTCTAAACACAATATAAATAATAGGAGAATTATTAGTTATTTTCATGATGATGATGATCATATGCACAATTTTTTGACAGGTAAACAAAAATTAGATGGTGTTTCTAATAATGGATCAACATCTTAATAGAAATTATATTGTGTTTCTAATAACGGATCAACATCTTAACTTCAACATGGAAAGAAAACTAAGAAGCAAAATCTTTCGCACATTCTTAACGTCAGATATATGTAGAAAAGAACAAAAACATTAGGCAAACAATTAAAAGACCAAATAAACAAGCATACACCTAAATAAAGGAACTATGGAGAGAGAGGAGCATATGATATGTGACCTATAGAATTTTTTATTTTAATGTCTTTGTCACTTAGAATGCAAATATGGTATGGGACATAAAAAATAAAATAGAAATATGGTATGGGATTAGAATACAAATATTGTATACGACATAAAAAATAAAATACAAATATGGTATGGGACCTAAAAAAATTAATAAATAATGTCACTTTTTTTTTAACAGAGTGTTGATGAAGATGTTAAGTCAAAGTCCTTTTTGAATGTTTGTGAAATGTTAGGGTTTTTTTTCTTTATATATGTTGAAACATTTGAGTTAAAATTAAAATTTTGTTAAAACTTTGGGGTCCAATTTAACTCTTTTTACTTATTTTTTGTTAAAGAGAACCTTATTCATCGTTTTAATAGAACTTAATGTAATACGTAGCACTAATTTTATTACGTACCTAAGATCGGTCATGAAAGGATTAAAAATGAAGGAATGCAGAATACCTAATTTCGGTTCCATCTCGTATTTCGAAGCAATTTTTAGCCACCAAATGAGCTCCAATCTTCCAAGACCTTTATAGAAAGTGTTCACCAACATGTGTTCTAGGCCTTTCCACAGTTTTCTCAATACACAAGCTCTCTTAACAGATAAGTGATTTTGTATACTTGCGATTGATATGAGCAATTGTAGGGGTCATAACCTATTTATATAGCTTCTATAATGGGCTTTCCTATCACAATGTCGATATGGATCAGGTCCACACTAAAAGGGATCCATTTTCCACCCAGACTTCGACCCATTTATCTAGATCATTTATTGGGTCATTTTATTACCCTTATTTGGATCAAATTATACAATTTAACTGATAATTTGTTGAAAAACCAAAATTACAATTAATAACTATCCACTTTAAGGTAAAAGCACAAAATTGTCGTCAAGGGCAAAATTATCTTACAATCTCCCACTTGGACAATTATTAATTACAGTTTTAATCAAGTTCAAAACCGTTTGAAAATCTAGTTAAGTTACGCTATTGTATTGGTACCAAAAGTTTTAAAAAACATTTGATCCAAAGGTAATGAAAGTCCTACATTCTGTCCTGCAATGCTTTCGATACTGAAAAATATCAAACATATGTGTCATGTGTGACACGGGTCCAATATAATCACAAATACCTAATACCTCACTAACATGAATGGAAAAATGGAGTGTGACAGACCACGATGATACCTTTATGATCTAATAAGTATCATCTTTGTCTATAGGTCTTGATTTCTCTAAATTTATGTTAAACTGCATATGCTAAACTGCAGCAGAGAAATCCCATTTTCTCGCACCGTATGCTAAACAGCATTAGAGAAAACATTTATGTTCTCCAACCGAATGCTAAACATAATTAGAGAATCTTTATGGGATTAAAACTTATATCCCCCTATTTCATATGAAACTTTAAGGATATCCATATAAATTTTATGTTTTTAATGACATAGGCTCAAGGTCAATCTTTATAAATGCCCAATGACCTTTAAAATGCTTAAGATCAACACAAATCTTAAGACTCCTACATATATTATGACTATATGCAAAACAACTATTATTGAGGATAAAAATATGATCATCTTTATTAACAAATAATCATAATGTCATAATACAACAAAATATACAAACATTTAAGGAGCAAAATACATCGATCCCTAACTACTGCTGCCTAAGGACTTCAGCACGCCTATACTAGATACATGTCTAGCAAACACTAGTGCACTAAGTCTTTTAGTCAGGGGATCAGCTAATATCTCCTCAGTACTGATGTGCTCCACTTCAACATCATCCTTCTGGATCAACTCCTTTATGGTCAAATACTTGACCTCTAAATGCTTAGACCCCGTGATACTCTTGTTGTTGTTACTAAACAACACTGTAGCAAGATTATCACAGTACAACTATATGGATATAGCAATCAAATCCACCACTGACAACTCATAAATAAAGTTGATAAGCCAAACCACTTGTGTAGCAACTCCATAATATGCAACAAACTCTACATACATAGTTGAGGAAGTAATCAGTGTCTACTTAACACTCTTTCATCATACTGCACCATCTACCAACATAAAAATGTATCCTGAAGTGGACTTACGATCATCTAGACACATAGCAAAATCGGAGTCCGTATACCTTGTGAGGTTCAAATTGTTGACTTTCCTGTATGCTAACGTATAATCCTTGGTACCCTTTAGGTATCTCAACACCAGTTTGACTACATTCCAATGGTCTACACCAGGGTTAGCCAAATATCGACTCAGCAGTCCAACAACAAATGCAATGTCCAGTCTAGTGCACACTTAGGCATACATCAGGCTACTAACAGCACTAAAATATGGAACATTCCTCATAGCCTCTCTCTCAACCTCATTCTTTGGACATTGTGCTAAAGATAATCCCTCTCTATGAGAGATAGGTGCTACAACAGGTCTACATTCAGCCATATTAAACCTTTATAGCACACACTCAATGTATGAGCTTTGCGAGAGGCTCAACAAGTGTTGAGATCTATTTCGGTGAATCTATATATAGAGGACAAAAGTTGCTTTACCCAAATCCTTCAAGTCAAAATGTTTGGCCAAAAGTTGCTTAACTTCATGCAACATGGTCAAATCATTTGATGTGAGCAAGATATCATCGACATACAGTAGTATAAAGATGTCCTTGCTCCCCCTGAACTTATAGTATAAGCATCTTTTGATTTTGTTTTCCACAAAGCCGAATGAGATCAAAACCTCATCAAACTTTAGGTACCACTGTCTGGAAGCTTACTTTAATCCATATATTGATTTATTCAACTTGCATACCTTGTCAGTTGCATCCTGATCTTGAAATCCTTCATGCTGCTCCATATAGACCTCCTCATAAAGGTCACCATTTAGGAAAGCAGTGTTCACATCCATCTGATGGAGCTCTATATCATAATGAGCTACTAATGCTATAATCACTCTAAATGCATCCTTCAAGGATACAGGAGAGAAGGTAACATTGAAGTCAACTCCTTCTCTCTGAGTGAATCCCTTGGTAACTATACACACCTTATGTTGGCCCCCGAAATATTTTTGTTGAGTTAAGCGTGATATTTTATTGAATTTGAATTTTTTCCTTAGAATGAATGGAGTTGTTAAGCATGATTTAAATAAATTATGAGGTCATGATAGATTTATTATTGGAGTTTATTTATTTCAATGTTAGTAGGATTTTATTTCACTAGTTGGTGAAATTATTGCATTAAGAATAAATTGAGGGCATTTTGGGCATGTCACTTAAGTTTAGAAACCAAAAAACATTAAAGTAAGGGTAAAGTGGACTTTTAACACTCATTAAGGGTAGAATGGGAAGAGGAAAATGATGTTTTGTAAATTAGAAGACCCAAAACGTGAATGAAGGAAAGAAGGAGAGAAAAACATAAAAGAGAGAAAGAAAGGAGAGAGAGTCGGCCATTAGAGAGAAAAAGAAGAAGAAAGGATAGGTTTCATCTTTTTTAATAGTGATTTTGAGGGTGTTTAAGAAGAGAAAACGAAAGAGGAAGAGAAGAGCTTCCATTTGAGCTAAACATCTCTTTGTTTAGTGAAGATTCAAGGTAAGCCCAATTTCAATCCTTTGGATTTTTGGAAGGTTTTGGTTCATGAAGCTTAGGAATTGTATGAGTTTAAGTATTCTAGAATCAATTTTAGTGAATATGCTTGTTGGGTTCTAAATTTGGATTCCTATTGAATTGGAATTTTGCCAATGTTGAAGGAAATTAAGTAAGGCAAGAGGAGCAAGAGGAGGGGAATTTTTAAGCAAGTTTTCAAGCAAGAAATTCGGGTGGGTTACTTGTTTATGGTTGAGCTAATGAGCCATGAAAAATTTTCCAAATTAATAAAGTTAAATGATTTCAATTGCTTTAAAAATGTTGCATTTATTGCTTCTTAAATGATTTAAGAAATTGCTACATATTTGGTACATGAATCTTGATGATGATTTGTGAAAAGATGATGAAAATTGTATTTGAAAAATATCATGCTTATGGAAATCATAATTTTGAAATGTTCAAGATGTTACAAATATGAAATTCATGTTTGTGTAGGTTTATGGTGGTTCATCATGTTATGTCATGTGCACATTGACTATGTTAAAGGCTTCTCTCGCCTGCCTGCTAATGGCATGGAGCTCCTTCACGGACTACCTCATGTTTACCAAAGATTCGTAAGAACTCCCTCATGTTTACCGGAGATTCGCAAGAACTCCCTCATGTATATGGACTACCCAAACCAATATGAGTGCTTAAGTTGTTTATGATTTATTGACAAGTTTGATGAATACATGTCTTATGTTGTTTATGATGTGTTTGACAAGGTTGAGAATTTGGGAAATACATGTTTTATGGATGCAAAACATTTTATTGCAGAAATGGATATTTTTAATTATTTTGCTTATTTCTCTACTATAAACTTGTTACCCACGAGCTTTTAAGCTCACCCTCATTCCTCCCCATCTCTAGGTAAAGAGTAAGAGATTGGGTGATCGAGAGTCAAGGCATCACTCCGAATCTACATATTTTTGTTTTTAGGTTAGTGTAGGAATATTCAAGGCTTTAGCCGCATTTCAAGTATCAATCATATGTATATTTTGTAATTTTGGATTATGAGACCAATGATGTATTTGGGTTTTGAAATGCCCATTAAAGCTTTGTAAAACTCTTTTATTTTGATGTTAATGAAATATACTTATGTTTTGCTCATGATTTTCCAAGTTTTCACATTGCATTTTAAAGCATTTATAGGGGTAAAATTTGTGTTTTGAATTCAGGGAAAAAACTATATTAATCTAGGCTTATTTAGGTAATTTTGTCTTCATGGAAGTTGTAGTTTATACTTTTAGCTTTCCAATGATATAAAGTATGTAATTTTTGGAGATCAGAGTTGGGAGATAAGCTTTTTATAAGTTAGTGATGCTGCACAGGATGCATGTTGGACACTTTATAGCCTTGTTCATTACTTGAGTTAATAGAAAAAGAGTACTTTGGTGTCTTGAATTGGGAAGAATTAGTGTGATAAGTTAGTGATGAAATGAAGGTGATAAAGGGAGTTGAACATGTGCAGAAATTTTTGATGAATGTGCATAAGTTTGAATGTTATGTTTTTGGGTTGAGGATCAATCATAGATTATGATATGGTTGTAAATGATATTGAATTAGAATAGAGGTGAAAATGATGAGGAAAATAAGTTAGAGATGATAAATATGCATAAGAGGGGTTATAGGTAACTTGTAGGAGTTAGAAATCTGGAATTTGACCCATAAATGTCCATTAGGCGAACCTTCTTGGGAATTCCAGTGTTTCATTTCAGTTCATGTCCGTTTGGAGGGACATATGTCCGCTAAGCGGACATTCTCAAGACAATTATGAAAATATGAAAATTTTGACCCTCTAGATGGCAAAATCTCTCTTTAGGGTCTTCATGGAAGCTGTAGAACTCGAAGTCCTCTTCGAAACCATGCCTAAATGACCTTGATCTGACATCTATAGTGAAAGTTATGTTTTTTGTCCCAAATCATGTACATTTATAAGTTGAGGGCCTATCTTTGCTTATCTATGATACATTTAGGCTTAAATGGAACTTGAAATGTACTTAGTTTGTTATGGAAATAAGAGATAAATTAAGTGATGTGTTTAGGGTGACGATTGAGGATATGACTATAAGAATGAATTGTCGTATGTGAAGTGCTCAATTATGGAAATTGTGGGATGTTATAAGAATGAAGATGAACCTATGTTGACTAATAAGGTTCCATTATAAGAACCCTACAGAGTGCCGTGCACACGTTTTATGACTCTCGAGTTAGACTTTGAAAACGGGGTCTGACACCTTAAACTGCTCAACTTGACCCTGTGTGTCATTCTTGGTCTTAAATAGCCACTTGTAACTAACAGGCCTGCAATGTTGAGGTAAATCAACGAGCTCTCATACCTTATTATACCTCGTCCTTCATTGCTTCCCACTACCTATTCGCATGGGGTCCAGAAACGGCCTCTGAAAAAGTAGGTGGATCTATAACATGCCCATGTCATAGTCTTGCTTACCCAGATAGACTATGTAATCTAATGAGATAGAAGGTTGCCTCTCCCTGGTGGATCTGCGTAACTGCACAGGCTCGTGTACCTCATAAACCTCTTCCTGAATAGGTGTAGGCTCCTGTACTTCCTTAAGCATGGTACTTGGGCCTTCATTCACGAGAGCTGACTGTATGAGTGTTAGACCTCGTTTTTGGAGTCTAACTCAAGAGTCATAAAATGTGTTCACAACACTCTGTAGGGTTCTTATAATGGAAACTCATTAGTCAACATAGGTTTATCTTTATTCTCATAACATCCCATAATTTTCATAATTGAGCACTTGACATATGACAATCCATTCTTATGTTTATATGCTCAATCGTCACCCTAAACATATCACTCAATTTATCTCTTATTTCCACAATAAACTAAGTACATTTCAAGCTCCATTCAAGCCTAAGTGTATCATGGGAAAACATTGATAAGCCCATAACTTATAAATGCACATGATTTGGGACAAAAAGTATAACTTTCATTATGGATGTCGAATCAAGATCATTCAACTACGGTTTCAAAGAGAACTTCAATTTCTACAACTTCTGTGAAGACCTAAAAGAGAGATTTTGTCATTTAAAGGGTCAAAATTTTCATAATTTTATAACTGCCCCGAGAATGTCTGCTTAGCGGACATATATCCCTCCAAACAAACATGAACTGAGTTGGAACGCTGGAGTACCCAAGAAGTTCAGCCCAGCAGACATGAAGTCCACCCAATGGATATTTTACGGGTCAAATTCCAAATTTCCAACTCCTACATGTACCTATGACCCCTCTTATGCATATCTATCATTTCCAACTTATTTTACTCATCATTTTCCATTCATTATTACCTCCATTTCAACTCAATATCATTAATAACCAAATCCTGATCTATGTTTGGTCATCAACCCAAAAACATAACATTCAAACCTATACACATTCATCATAAATTTTGCACATGATCACATAAGTACAACATCAACCATGTAAATACATTTTCAATAATTCAGCACATATTCAACTCCCTTTATCACCTTCATTTCATCTCTAACTTATCACACTAATTCTTCCCATTTCAAAACACTATAGAACTCATTTTATGTTATCTTAAGTAAAGAAAAAGTCTATAATGTTTCTAGCATACACCCTGTGCAGCACCATTAACATTTAAAAAGCATAACTCTCAACTCTGAAATCCAAAAGTTACAAAATTTATATCAATGGAAAGCTAAGAGAATAAAATACGACTTCCAAAAAGACAACCTCGTCCAAATCAGCCTAGATTAATACAGTTTTTCCCCTAAAGTTAGAACACATATTTTACCACTATAAATGCTTTAAAATGCAATGCGAAAACTTAGAAAATCATGAGCAAAACATAACTATATTTCATTAACATCAAAATGAAATAGTTTTAAAAAGCTTTAATGGGCATTTCAAGCCACAAATACATCATTGGAACTCATAATACAAAATACAAAATATACATGAATGAGTAATACTTGAAATGTGACGAAAGCCTTGTGTTTTCATAAGCTAACTTAAATACAAAAATATGTAGACTTAGAGTGATGCCTTGACTCTCTATCACTCAATCTCTTGCTCTTCACTTGGAGATAGGGAGGAATGGGGGTGAGCTTAAAAGCTCATGGTTAACAAGTTTATAGCGGAGAAACAAGCAAAATCATTGAAAATATTCCTTGCCATAGTAAATCGCATTGAATCCATATAACATATACTTCTCAAATTTTGAAGCTTATCAAACAATTCATAAACAACATAAGACATGTATTCATTAAACTTGTCAACAAATCATAAACACATAAGCAATCATAATGGTTTGGGTAGTCCATAAACAGAATGAAACATAACAAACCCACATAATGGTTTTGCGTAGTCCACAAATAGAATGAACCCCTTTGGGTAGTCAATAAACATGAGGGAGTCTGTGAAGAAGCTCCATGCCACTAGCGTGCAGGCAGGAGAAGCCTTTAACAGAGTCAACGTGCATGTGACATTACAGAATGGACCACTACAAACCCACACAAACATGAATTTCATATCTTGTAAACATGTTGCACAAAAGGCACATTTCGGAAACATGATTTCCATAAGCATGATGTTTTTCAAGTACAATTTCCATCATCATTTCATAAATCATCATCAAGATTCATGTACCAAAAATGTAGCAATTACTTAAATCATTTAAGAAGCAATAAATGCAACATTTATAAAGCAGTTGAAATCATTTAACTTTATTTATTTGGAAAATTACTCATGGCTCATTAACTCAACTATAAACAAGTAACCCACCTTGATTCCTTGCTTAAAACCTTATTTAAAAATGCCTCTCCTCTTGCTCCTTTTGCCTCTTTTGATTCCCTTTAACATTGGCAAAAACCTAATTCAATAGGATTACAAATTGAGAACCCAAAAAGCATATTCCTAAAAATTGATTCTAGAATACTTAAACTCGTATATTTCCTAAGTCTTATGAACCAAAACCCTTCCAAAAATCCAAAGGATTAAAAATGGGCTTACCTTGAATCTTCACTAAACAAAGAGATGTTTGGCTCAAATGAAAGCTCTTATCTTCCTCTTTCTTTTTCTCTTTTTGAACAACCTCAAAATTACTCTTAAAAGCTAAGAAAAGATGAAACCCTAACTTGCTTCTTCTTCTTTTCTCTCAAATAGCTGAAACTCTCTCACTTCTTCCTTTCTTTTTCACGTTTTTCACTCTTCTCTCCCTTCATTCATGTTTTTCTTCTTCTAATAACCAAAACAACACTTTTCCTCTTCCAAATTTTCCCTTAATGAGTGCTAAAAGTCATTCCTACCCTTCTTTTAATGCTTCATGCCTTTTATACTTAAGTGAAATGCCAAAATTGCCCTCAATACATTCTTACTGCTTTAATTTAACTAAACAGTGTAATAAAATCCTACTAACACTGTAATAATTAACTAAACCCCAATAATAATTCTATCATGACCTTATAATTCATTTAAAACATGCTTAACTCAATAAAAAAAATTCAAGGGCCAAAAATGAGAGGCAAATACAAAATAATCGTAGTATCTGTCCTGCTAACTTCTAAAGGATGTGAGGATCCTCCCTCTTCATAGACATTAAATGTCAGGAACTTTGTCGTCTATGATTCCACTATTTTAGCCCCTCGCTCTATACAGTAGAATCCGTAACCCTTAGAGTGGTCGGGATAACCCACTACATAGCAACGAGTTGAACGAGATTGCAATTTACTCTCATAAGGATTATACAACCTCACCTCAGCAATGCAGCCCCACACACGAATGTGTGTAAGACTTGGCTTCCAGCCCTTCCAAAGCTCAAAAGGCATCTTTGACACTGGATTGCTCGGGACTTTGTTCAAGATATATAAAGTTGTCTTGATGGCTTCATTCCAAAGTTTAGGTAGGTTAGTCCTACTCTGCATTGACCTCATCATATCCTTTAGGGTGTGATTACGCTTTTCAACCACACCATTTTGCTCTGGACTACCTGGCATAGTAAACTGAGCCATAATTCCAACTGATTCCAAATACCTGGCAAATGGCCTTTTCTTGTCTTGCAACCCCATGTTTGCCTAAGTATTCTCCTCCTCTATCAGATCTGACAATCTTTATTGACCTTCGTAATTAGTTCTCAACTTCAGTTTTGAAGATCTAGCATTTATTAAGAACTTCAGACTTCTCTTTAAGTAAGAACACATAACTATATCGGGAATAATCATCTATAAATGTCAGAAATTATCTTACATTGCATAATATAACCATATAAGGACCACTAACATCCGTATGTATGAGGTCTGATAAGCCTGAAGCACGAGTTGACCCCTTCTTCTTCATCTTGGTCAACTTGCCCCTATAACAATCGACATATGTCTCCAAATCACTGAAGTCTAGACTTGGGAGAATATTATCCATTATTAGTCTCTCAAACCTCTCCTTGGAAATGTGGACAAGGCATTTATGCCACAACACGTACGATGTATCCTTTATGGAGGTCCTCTTTCGAGTAATAGGTTCGGTAACATAAGAAGAGGCATACATTTCATTAGGAGTAAGACATTTACTATATCGTCCATAGGATAAGAAGGCAGTACAGATATGTCTTGTATTGATAGAAATATTTACAACTGCATTATCAAATATAAAACGATAACCTTCCTTATTCAAAACTGATAAAGATATCAGATTCGGTCTAAAAGACAGTATATAAAAAGTGTCTCATAGATACAAAACAAACCCCATATCGAGGTTTAATCCTACATCTCCTATATACAAAACGTCCACCTCCTTATTGTTCCTTAACATCGGCTTTTGCTCCCCTCTAGTTGGGCTTCTCTTGGATATGAAACCCTGCATCGTGGAAGCAACATAGTTAAAAGCTCCACTATCTAACACCAAGAACTTGATGTGGTTATAACTATATTGGATTCATAATCATAAAGGCCGAGGAATTACCTAACATCTCCTGTTTGACCTTCCAAAGCTTGTACTTCGGGCAATTAGACTTCATGTGCCTCTTCTTTTTACAGAAGAAGCATCTTATACTCTTAAGCTCATGTGAGCCCTTTGTAATGCTCGGCTGCCCACTCTGAATCTAAGGAGAGGGTTTGGGTATCTTACCCTTACCCTTGCCCTTAGGCTGCTGAGGTTTAGCCTTCACTTTGCCCTTCGCAGTTGCATACATAGCTGAATAAGGAGAGTTCTTGATCTTCTCCTTTGCTACAGCACACCGGGAAATCAAGGCATTGATGTCCCAGTTCTCATCCTGTGAGATGTAAGAAGTGGCCAATATCTCAAACTCCTAACGAAGAGTGTTTAGTGCTTGATGCATTATTAGTGAGTCAATGATCGGTATATCCAGTGCCTTCAGTCTACTCTGAAGGTGCACCATCCTAATGATATACTCCCATACGCCTCCCTCTCTAGTGTACCTCATGGAGAAAAGTTTCTTGATCAAAGTACTCTGCTTAGCATAAGAAGATACCTTGTATCTCTGGGATATACTGTCCGTGAACTACAGCGCTACGGTCATGTTTGCCAGTCTACTCAACAGATGATCCAATATCAACCTCTTAATGGTTAAATAGCATATCTTATTTGACCTTTTTCTAGGTTGCCATAGCTACTCTGTCAGCTTCTGCGTTGACATCTGTAAGTAGGGGAGGCCACTAGATATGATGACTAAGTTAATGTCCGCCATCTCCAATGCGAACTCCACGTCCTTCTTCCACTTTTGAAAGTTGAAACTATTCAAGGTTTCAATGGTGACAACATTGTTGTTGACCAAAAAGGTGACTGAAAAATAGAAAAGATAATGTCAAGATCAATATAAATGCAGGACAACAACGATACTTTAAAGCATTAAAACAATATCTGTACAGAGAATCCGATTGCACATATTATGAATCACCTGTGGGCTGAATACATATTATATGCAATTAAACCTCCACATAAAAGCGATCAAAGTACAAATCATCAACTCTCATGACACTATCACTTGTGGGTGAATAGATCATTTAAGTAACGGTCTTTCTCCATCTAATGCTTTTATGTACATCTCAAAATCTCATATAAGGTCAACATATGTGGTTAGAATAATCGAATATGAGACCAGCGACCCCCAAACATGCAAGTGGTACAATCCAAATACTGACTCAAAAGGCCACTATGGTGACTACAATCTTATCAGTACCCAAAAAGTATCACAAACACAAATGATGCAACTTTATGTCATCCTCGCATTCTAAATGGGCATAATGTATGTGAAAATTAATTATAAATGCAAAAGCTAAATGCACAGTCAAATAATCACACAAAAATTGAAAACATTGTCTTTAAACTTTATTTGAGATTTTTATTTAGAAATTCTCAATAAGAGTATCCATTGTACTTTTTTGAATACCGAACCTACCACTTGAGACATAAAATTTTAAGTGTCTCCCTTATGTGCAATTCAGAGTACAAAAATCACTCAAAATTAGCTTTAAAAAAGCTTTAAAAACTTTTCTGGAATTCAATTACCAATGTAATAAATCCAGAAAAATTAAAAAATCACTTTAAAAAATTCCTTGAAGGGAAAACTGACCCAAAAATACCCGGGATAGTTTTATAGGAAATTTTGAAAATTTTCTTTTATTTTTGGTCACTATAACACTTCCATACGGTTGACGTCAGTATGATGTCAGTCGCTGACGTGGACAGCCACGTCTGGCGCCTGCTTGTCACGCGCCGCCTATGAGTAAACGCACAGCTACTGTGCGGGTCGTGCGTTTCATGCATTGACAGGTGTCCTCCATCCGCTGGTGCCACGTGTTCGGTCTGGATGGGGGCAGCCGCATACCCACGCCCATGGGAGCCGAGGCCACGTCTTGCGTGTGCGTTCGTCGCGCTTCACTTGAAGAGACGCGGTAGCGTCTACAAGCGCCATCCGTACGAAACTATCCGCGTCACTGTAGCACCGTCGGGCACATGCAGTTCACGGGCCAGATGTTGGAGCGATTTTCAGTGTCCCAAAATCTAAATTTTTGCTCCGTTTGATTCGTTCTTGATATATTTTCACAGCTAGCCTTATGTGTACCATTTCTACGTAATTATATACGTAAAAAAATGAAAAACGAAGAAACACTATATGAGATGAAAAACCAAAAAAATATCATTTCCAACAATCTGATCACGTAACCGCTATGATACTACGTGTAATACGTAACACAGACCTTATTATGTACTCAGGATCGGTTATGAAAGGATTAAAAATGAATGAAAGTGAAATACCTGATTTCGGTTCCATCTCATATTCCGAAGCAGTTTCTGGCCACCAAACGAGCTCCAAACAATTCACCGGCATGTGGTCTAGGTCTTTCTATGATTTTCTCAATATGTAAGCTCTCTTAACGGGTCAAAGATTTTGTATGCTTACGATTGATATGAGTAACTGTAGGGGACTATAACCTATTCATATAGCGTCCATATCGGGCTTCCCCATCACAAGGTCGATATGGACCAGGTCCACACTAAAAGGACTCATTTTCACCCGGACTTTGGTCCATTAATCTAGATCATTTATTAGGCCACTTTATTACCCTTATCTGGATCAAATTACATAATTTAATCAGTAATTTATTGAAACACCAAAATTGTAATTAATAACTGTCCACTTTAAGGGAAAATCACAAAATTGCTCTCAACGGCAAAATTGTCTTACACTTAAGTCTACGCCTCTTTCAATTTTTGATAAACATATTAATTCCACTTAATCTTTGTTTTAGAAACATCATTCTTATTTCCTGTTTAAAGAAATATTGAGAATTCTTTAATTAATTTTAGTTAGATTCAAAGGAAGAAATAAATGTAAGCTCTGATAAATTCGAAAATTGCTTAACATTGATATTATAAAAAGTGTTCTTATATTTTTATAATTTCCTTATTTTTATTATTATTACAAATATAATTCAAAGTATTAAAAAAGGAAAGATAATTTAGTTGCTGCAAGCTCATTAATTAATTTAAGCACTTGTATATTGAAACCATGATTTCCACTATGTCAATAATATTTCATACTCAAAATTATTTGTTTAGGATATTTTACTTTTGTTTTCGTTTTTATTTTTATTTTTAATTAAAATTATTTAGTTAAAATTTAGCTT
>JAOQML010119142.1:0-21162 GCA_027568935.1 Erythroxylum urbanii
CACTTCTATTATTATTATTATTTGACTTTCATCAAAATCAATAGAAGAAGTGAAGTCTTCTTGACTTAACAATCTCCACTTTTTTGATGATAATAAATAATCGTAATATTAGAAGATAAAAATAATATTTAGATGAATAATGCGAGATATGATAGACAAAGATATGTATAATAATTTTATAAATTTCTTTTCCACTTTTCTATGTATCTCCCCCTACTTGTTATTAATAAAAAAGATAGGTTATTTCATACGCTTCAAAATTTCAGAAAATATTTGTTGAAGATTAGTGCTGATCGTCTTGAGGTCTTCTTCTATAGAAACACGTAGAAATGCTAATTCCTTATGAAGATCACCCACTGCTTTACCTAGTACAACAACCTTAGAATTAATTTTCTTAATGTTTTTAGCTAAGGCTTCCTGAACTGCCGTCTGTTTGTGACTAGCTTTGGTCCATTCGACGAAATTCTTTAAGAGCTTCGAATTAACGATAGGATCTTGTAGTAGTTCACTAAGTGGATGAATATACTTAAAGACAGACGGTTTTCTAGGTGAATCATCTAATTTTATAATTTTAATAGATGGTATTTTGAAAGGTTGCTTTCCATCAGGGATATCAAGATGATCAGGTCTGGGTAATTTGTAAATTGGTTGCCTTAGAAGGTGTAAGATAGTTTTAACTGAAGGAATGAAACCTAAGGGTTTGAAATGAAGGAGCAAATGCATAAAGGTTTCGAGGTTAAAAATGATACCTTCAATTGTGATACTTTCATACCTTCCCGCTGATATTGAGCCAACTACCTTGAAGTTTTCATCTGTAGTAGATGCTCTAAAATTACTTCATGATTCCCTTGATATATGATGTGATACATAGACGCTTACAGGTTGAGCTGCGTGACATACATCGTCTATTTTCTTTACTGCCACTTGAGTTTCTTCTTTTGTGAGATCAACTTCTTGCCTTTTAGGAAATTTCTTCCTCTTCCCTTTTCTTTGCTTGGTACTGGTGCTGGAATTCTAGGTTGTACATGTGGTACAATCTTGATTGTCGTTCTGCTTGTCACTGGATAGATTGTATAAGGATTTTTTATAATCTTCAATGAATATGGTTCTGCCTTTTCGTCTTGCAGAATACTATATAATCTTCGTTCTTTATGACTTAAAAGATGTATCGTCTAATCATTTACTATTATAGGTTCAACTTGAACCTTAACTTTCTATTTAAAAGGTTCTCTGATGATAATTGAACCTCTGTTACAATCAGGTGATCTTCATCTTCAAATATTCCTTCTTTATTAGTTGTGGAGGGTTGTAAGTTACTAGCTGCTGTTCAAACAATGTCTTCATCTTCTTTTCAACAGTCTGTGTCTTTTATGGAACATCAGATGATGAAACCTTCTTCTTTTGAATAGGCTTTGTCTTCTTTTGTTCTTCTATTAGTTTGAAAGGGAGTTGTTATTGAGGCTTCTTCTTCTCAATCACTAACTTCTTTTTTATTTATATCTCTCTAGATGATTGCTCTGGTTGAGTCTGAGGATAGAGACGATTGGTTTGGAAGACTGCTATTGTTGCTCTTGCTCCTTTTCAATCTCAAAGTCTACACCAAGAATCAGAACTCTTTGCTTTTTCTATTCTTATTGTCGTAAGGTCATTAATCTTGGTGACTTTCTTGACTTCTTGAGCCTTTCTGATTTGAGCTTCTCAACCTTCCTCTTTAAAGACACTTGGTGAGTTGGTTATTGAACCTTCCTTTCCTTCTTCTTTGGAGTCGTCTTGGCTTGTATCAGCTTATCAGATGATTGTTCAACCTTTACCTTTGCTGATATTCTTTTAGACGATCAAGGTGTTGCGTGTTTTTCAAATAGAACATTTCCTTTCCTGGTTCGTCTTATTGAAACCTCCCCCTTAGACTATTCTTTCGGTGTGAAATCTTTATCCACTTTAGCTTCAATCTTGATTGCCATTTTGTGAATATTAGAGGCATTGATAACACTCTTAACATCCAACTTTACTCTCTTTCCTTTATCAAGTAGGATTCCAGATGCTTTGAAAAATCTTGTTAACAACATACTGTAAGGTAAAGAACCACTCTTCAGATGATAATCCTCCCTAGCATTTGTCATGTGCTTCAGAATCAAAAATGAAAGATTAACATGCTGGTGCGTGAGTAAATGAAACAGACAGTGTTCATCATTCATTGTCACCACGTCCTTTGATCCTGCTCTCGATAGGATACAATGGAGAAGAAGTGAGTGAAAAACTCTAGCCATCGGAATGAGGGTTGAAGACTTCTTGACTCCTAAATTATTTAATCCATATAGTTGTTGATTGATGTTCGCTTTGTCTATATGAATTTGAGCGATCCAATCTGTATTGTTGAATACTTCTACTCCTTCATTTGGACACCCAATAGCCTCCACCACGAAATCTTGTATGATTATTACCGACAACCCATCTACCATAGACACCAAGGTGTTATCTACCACCTTCACATTCTTCCAGAACTCATATATTTCATTCAAATACACTAGTTCTTGGATGTTGAAGAAGTTCTTCCATCCAATTGCTTCAATTTCAAGTTTGATATTCATCCGAGCATTCTTCAAGGAAGTGAAATCGACGAGTCTTCTATAGACAAGAGATTTTGGCATTTTCTAATCTGTAAAAGATAAACACTAAATAGAGAAATGTATTTTGCTTTAAGAAGCAAGGTTAGTTTATAGAGAATATTAAGAGAAAGATTTGAAATGAAATGATAAGAGTTTGATGTTTAGAGTAGAGCATCGAATTGTCTTTGTTGAGAATACTCTAAACAAGTCAATTTCTAAGTTTTTCTAAAAAATTCTAGAGTGTAAAGTGTTGTGGATTTTGAAATGATTGCTCTTTTTATACACATTCTTGAAAAGTTACCCTTTGTAACATTTTTAACTGATCCACCGGTAATTACGAAATTAAAACTATTGAGTAAAATTTAATGTTACTATTTAGTCTGAAAACTTGCGACTTCTCATCTTTTTCAGGATGAATCGTCTGGATCGTGGAGTTTCAGATAAATGGTTATTTAACATCACCATATTCAGATTTTGTCTGATTTCCTTAAATTTGTCTTCACTTAAGGGTTTGGTGAAGATATCTACCCATTATTGATTCGTCTCAACAAATTGTAGATTGATGATCCCTCTCTGTATATAGTCTCTTATAAAATGGTGTCTAACTTTAATATGCCTTGCCCTTTAGCATTGTATTGGATTCTTTGAGAGATTGATAGCACTTGTGTTATCTTAGAAGATTAGAATTTGATCTTCTTGGATAGAAAAATCCTCTAACTGATACTTTATCCATAATATTTGTGAAGAATAGCTTGTAATTGACATGTATTCAGCTTCTGCAGTAGATAAAGCAATTGAATTTTGCCTCTTGCTTGACCAGGAAATTAGATTATGACCAAAAAAGTGACAACCTCCACATGTACTCTTTCTATCAATTCTATCTCCAGCATAATCAGCATCACAATAACTAATTAACCTGAAATCTTTACCTTTCTTATACATTAAGCAAAGATCAGTAGAACCTACCAAGTATCTTAATATTCTTTTAACAACAATATAATGAGATTCTCTAGGATCTACTTAAAATCTTGCACACAAACAAACATTAAACATTATATTAGGTCTGCTTGTAGTTAGGTAAAACAAAGAATCAATAATTCCTTTAAAAAGAGTTTGATCAATCTTCTTAATATCTTTATCTTTAGTTAAGATGATTGAAGGATGCATAGGAGTTGACATTGGTTTAACATTTTCCATTTTATATTTGACCAAAAGTTCTTTGATATACTTTTGTTGATGAATAAAAATCTTTTCTTCAGTTTGTTTAATTTGTAAACTAAGAAAGGACTTCAATTCACCCATCATACTCATTTCAAATTCACTTTTCATAATATTTTCAAAATTTGAACATAATTTTCTAGAAGTAGTACCAAAAATGATATCGTCTACATATATTTGTACAACGATAAAATCATTTTTAACATTTTTCAAAAATAATGTTTTGTCTACTTGATCTCTAACAAAGTCATTTTTAATCAAAAACGAACTCAGACAATTATACCATGCACGAGGTGCTTGTTTTAATCCATACAAAGCTTTATGAAGTTTATACACAAAACCTGGTTTATCAATGTCTTCAAAACTTGGGGATTGTTTTACATAAGCTTCTTCATCTATAAAACCATTCAAAAATGTACTTTTCACATCCATTTGAAATAGTTTTATATTATGATAAACAACATATGCAAGCAAGATCCTAATAGCTTCAAGTCTAGCTACAGGAGCATATGTTTCATTATAGTTTATACCTTCTTGTTGATTATAGCTTTGAGCTACTAATCTAGCTTTATTATGGATCTAGTTCCTATAATAGATTTATTAGAGGGTTTATAGATTAGAGACCATACCTTATTCCTTGTAAATTGATTTAACTCCTCTTGCATAGGTAAAATACAAGCTTCGTCTTGAAGAGCTTCATCAATTTTCTTAGGTTCTAATTTTGAAGCAAATGCTACATTGGCCTCTCTTCTAAACTTAGATCTAGTTCTCACTCCTTCTGATGTTTTTCTTATAATCAAGTTTTCTGGGTGAGAAGATTTATATCTCCAGTATTTTCTTAAGCTAATATTTTCAGAGTTATCTATTACTTTATCAGAAGGATCGTCTGGTGGTGAATCATCTAGGTTATTAACTAAGGGAGTAGATAGAGCTTCATCATCAGAGTCGTCTCTTTTATCTAGATGAGATTCATCATTAAATTTTATATTCATAGATTCTTTAACAGATCTAGAAACAAGATTATAAACTCTGTAAGCTTTAGAATTAATAGAATAACCTAGAAAAATTCCTGAGTTGATCTTAGAATCAAATTTATCCAAATTTTCTTTTATATTCAAGATAGTGCATTTGCAACCAAAAGGATCAAAGTAAGAAATATTTACCTGTCTTCCCTTCCATAATTCATATGGCATTTTATTTAAAATAGGTCGTAAAAAAATCTATTTTGAATATAACAAGCTTTATTTATAGCTTCTACCTAGAAATACTTAGAAATATTCATTTAACATAGCATAGTCCTTGCCATTTCTTGAATCGTCCTGTTCTTTCTCTTTACAACTCCATTTTGTTCAGGAGTTATAGGAGCAGAGAAATTATGGAAAATTCCATTCTCTTCACAAAACATTTTGAATTTTTATTTTCAAATTCTCCACTATGATCACTCCTAATTCCAGTAATAGAAATTTATTTTTCATTTTGTAACTTTTTGGATAAGACTATAAAGCATTTAAGAGATTCATCTTTATGAGATAAAAATAATATCCAAAAAAATCTAGTAAAGTCATCAATAATCACGAGACCATACCTGTTTCCACCAAGACTTACTGTTTTGGTTGGACCAAACAAGCTTATATATAACAGCTCTAGAGGTGTAGATGAAGTTACAATATTTTTAGATGAAAAAGATGTTTTAACTTATTTTCCTTTTTAACAACTTTCACAAATTTTAAAAAAAAAAACTTATCTTTGATAAACCTCTTACCAAATCATGTTGAACTAATTTAGAAATATGTTTAAAGCTAACATGACCTAGCTTTTTGTGCCAAATCAGTTTTTCATCATCTTTTGATATAAGACGTGAAATATTTTGACTTTTCAAATCGTCTAAGTTAATTTTATAGAGATTATTTCTTCTTTTGGCATAAAAGAATATAGAACTATCCTTGTTTTTTATTAGACAAGAATTTTGATTAAAGGATATTTCAAATCCAGAATCACATAACTGACTTATATTGATTAGATTATGCTTTAAGTCACTAACTAGCAGAACATTATCAATAGACAAAAGAGAATCTTTACCAACTTTACCGATCCTAATTATTTTGCCTTCTTGTTGTCTCCAAAAGTTACTAATCCTCCTTGCTTATATTGGAGGTCTACAGACATAGACCTTCTGCCTGTCATGTGTCGCAAGCAGCCACTATCCAATTACCATTGGTGGTGGTTGATTCTTCCAAGTAAGGAGATCTGTAGCATATATAATATCCTTTTGAGGTAACCATATTTTCTTAGGTCCTTTAGGGTTAGTCATATAATTTTTCTTTGAATAATAAGAATATTATTTCCTTTTCTTTTTATTAGGAACAAAATTCCTATTATAAATAAACTTCTTATTATGAAGAACATTACTATTATGAGTAGTATTTCTATTATTAAAGCCTAATCCACTTTTATCATTTGGATGTCTATAACTTCCAATTAAGTCATTCATATTTTTTTTACTTTCTGTAAATTTTGGTAAATTTGCTGAAAGAATATTAATCCTTTATTTTAGTAGATTAATTTCCTCAGATCTATGTACAATTACTTTCTTTTTCATATTGTCTACTTGTTTCTTGAGGCAGATGTTTTCTTCTTCTAAAAGTTTTGTATTCTTCAAATTTTCAACAAATTTCTTTTTCAATAGCCTATATTGCTTTAAGATAACATATGAATCTTCTAATAATTTTAAATATGCATCCTAAAGATCATCAAAGTTGGAAATTACCTCATCATCGCTTTCCCCTTCAGCTACTAAGCATATATTTGCTTATTCTGATGTCTCTAAGTTTGATTCAGATTCAGACGAATCCAGATCTTCCTATGTTGCCATCATGCTCTTATTGTTTTCTTAACTTTTCTTTTGTTTTCTTTTGGGCAACGGACATTCATACTTGTAGTGTCCTGGTTTGTTACACTTATAGCAGATGATAGAACTTTTCTCATTTTTCAAATCATCTTTACTATTCTTTTAGAAAGAAAAGTCTTTATTTCCCCATAATTTCTTTTTCCACATCCTTCTAATCTTTCTTGAAATGAAGGATAGCTCATCTTCATCTTCACTTGAATCTTGATCAGATCCACTAGTATAATCATTCCTGATTTCTTCAATCTTGAATGCTTTTGAAGATGTACTTCTACTTTTCTGCTTCTTCTAATTCTTCTGACCAGCCTTCAATGCAATAGATTTATCCCTTCCGGGTCTATCTTCAGCATCAAGCTCTACTTCATGGATTTTCAGTGAACCAAGCAATTCGTCTAGCTTCAGTTTACTTAAATCCTTGGCCTCTTGTATTGTTATTACTTTGGGTTTCCATCTTTTTGGAAGACTTTTGAGAATCTTTCTGACATGATCTTGACTATCGTAGATTCTCCCTAGAGCGTTAAGTCCATTAATAATTGTTTGAAATCGTCCAAACATCTGATAAATAGACTCATCGTCTTTCATCTTAAACAGCTCATACTGATGAACAAAAATAACAATTTTAGTTTCTTTCACCTGGTTTATGCCTTCATGTGAAATGGCTAATGTGTCCCACATTTCCTTTGCATATTCACATCCATGAACCCTATCATATTCACTTCTGCTTAGAGCACAACTTGAAAAGAATTTAGCCTTTGAGTTTAATAAAGCGAGCTTTCTTATCAACCGACCATTACTTATGAAAGATGTTTTCTCCTTCGTTGTCTGCTAAGATATATGGACCATTTTTAATAATATCCCAAAGATCAATGTGTGTGGATTCTATGAAGAGCTGCATCCTGTCCTTCCAATAATGATGATCTTCACCATTGAATGCAGGGGGTCTTAAGACTGAGGCACCTTCTGCTATAAAAACATGTGACTCAGCCATGGATCTTTATCCTCACTTTGTAAAAGTGTTTCTTGGAAACCTTGCTCTGATACCAACTGAAGTAAATCACTTGTTAATATTGAAATCACGTATAATATAAAAAATACACAAGAAAGGGGGGTTGAAAAATACATAAGAAGGGGGGTTGAATTGTGTTAAATCGTCTAAGATATGAATCTTTAAAATGTTCTTAATTTTCTTGACAAATTTAGACGATTACAAGTTTACACAATGTACATAAATTGATGAGTAATGCAATAGCGAAAATTAGTATCTATTCTTCTAACAGTAAGAAAATTAAAAAGTAAGAGTTAGAGAATATAATACCGCGATTTATACTGATTCGCCCTTAACTTTGGATTACGTCCAGTCCTCAGAGTTTGTCTGAGATTTCACCATCTCCTTCAATGTTACAAGTATTATTTCTACACTTACAGAGCCTCTTCAGGTCTCTTTCACAAAGTATTCTTTATCTGCTTCCTTAGGCTCTTCAGGATCTAGCCTTCCTTTCTTTTGGAAAGATATTGTTTGAGCTTTCACACTCACGTTACAGATGTATTTGCTCTCTTTCTTTGTTTCTTTTCCCTCAGAATATTTTTCACAGTATGAGCATTTGAGCACAGAATTTCTCTTGAGTATTTTTGTACATTCAAAAATTCTTTTTTTTAAAGTCTACGACTACAACTAATATTTATAGCTTAAATCTCCAACAGTTTTCTTGAGAAATCTACTTGTCAAGTCTTCTAAAGTCTGTTACTAGTTGAGTCCTATAATCAACTCCAACTAACTGACGTTCTAGCACATTCTTTAATTACATTGACTTACTTAGATTCGTATGTTTCGCCTGATGTGTTAGATTTGATCACTTCGGCTGATCCATCTTATTCAGCTTTTACTTAAGTATCGTCTTGATTTGATGATTTGTGCCACTTATATTTATCTGCACACTTAACAAATTCATCAAACAATTCACACACTTCTATTATTATTATTATTTGACTTTTATCAAAATCAATAGAAGAAGTGAAGTCTTCTTGACTTAACTCTTTTAGCTTTAAAGAGGTAGAGGGGGTAGGGAAATTCACGTTGGGAGATAAAAAAGAGCTTACAAACCTCCTAATGTGAATACTACCTTATTACTTGTTTGACTAGGTGCAAAGTGATAAGTGTAAATTGCATCATATTTTAGGGCTTAGTTTGTTATTTATTTAAGTGTTAATTTAATTGTTTAGTATGTGCTTAGGTTAAAATTGTGTTAGTTTTTCAATTAATTGTGTTTAAGTGTTTTTATAGGTTAGTCAAGTATTTGAGCTTAAATATTATGTTTTTAAGGTACCTTGATGTGTTTGATAGTGTTTTAGGGTCAACATCGAAGAACGGAAAACTTTAGGAGACATTCAGCTGAAAGAACGGAACACCATCATCGTGATAGAAGCATGGGAGCCAGCCCATATATGCCACGATCATAGTAGAAACCTAAGACATTGCCCATAATCATGACCTGATTGCCACGATTATGACATAAGGGTTAGATATGCCACGATTATGGCCTGCATTGGACAGACACACAAACAAGTAAAAATGTCAAGTTTCGAGGGATTTTCAGACCTTGTTGAACCTCAAAAAAACCGTAGGGCTACTCAGAACATAAAAGTTATTTAAGGAATGAGACAAAGGAGAAGAAGGAACTTTTTCATTAACCACCAATTGAGAAACCCTAGAGAGAGTTCATCGAGAGATTGAGAAAGAGAAGAAGGAAGAGAAACGTGAAGAAGAAGCCTACATGAAGTACTTACCGAAACAGGAAGTTTCCCACCATTGTTGCCTCCGCCATCCATTCCAATCTTATTTCTAGTTTAGTTTCAATTTTATTATTGTATAGAATTGGGATAGCTATTGATGATAAGATTGTACGAATGTTGAAGATGTCTAAACTCACCTTTGGGTTATTTTATTTCTTATTTAATGAAATTTGATTGTTGTGTTTTTACTGGATTATTGTGATTTAATTTTTGCACTTACATAATTTGGTGATAAATTAAGAGGGTGAATTGAGTGAAAAATTATTAAATTAGGCTAACAAGAGTTAAGGAATTTAATAGAACGAAAATTAAATCAATTTGGTAATTTGTGCAAAGAGAGATCTTGCATAGAATTTTCGATAATTTTTCGGACAACTTCAGATCTAATTAGGATTTTGGATAGATTGTGAATCGAGAGAATGCAATTCCCATAATCTGATTAGGGATTATAAATTGGGTTAATGGTTACAACTCGAGAGAGAGTAATTAACCCTAGGATCATCTAAAATCAGTAATCCAATAGTTCATAATCAGTTAGGTTAGCATTAAAGATAGATAAAATTCCCCTTTCTCTCAATTGGTAGTTCTTTAAGTTGATTTTTAGTTGGGTGTTACATCTGCTATTTTGTTAATATTTTCGTAATTAATTCTTGAAATTGAGTGCGTGATTGAATTAATTTCTTGCTTAAGTTTTGTTCAATTTGGATTATTGCAAATTATTTTGGCCTTAGATTTTAGGATTAAATTAACCCTTCTCGTGGGATCGACACCTTAGGTACTATGCAAACAACTAATGCGCTTGCAAAATTTTGAGGTTAAAATATTAAAACTTACATATATAAAAAAACCACGATCAAGTTTTTGGTTCTGTTTCTAGGGAGCCGATTAGTTTCATTCTTTAGTCTAAGGCTTTCTTCACTATATTTTGTTTTTTAACGAAAAAGGGTGTAAAGTAGAGACACATCAAGACATCTTAGAGTGACAATGAGACATCTAAAGAGTGAATGCTAAGAAGAGATAAAAAGAACAATTATGGCGGATGTATATTATAGGGAGAAAGAAACTTTTGTGAATTACATTTAGGCACATTATGGTTGGGGAAGTAATGATCTTAGGACATGTACGCTCCAGGGTGGTAGAACTACCCAGATTTCTATTAGTCCAATAATGCAAGTACTTATATGGGACATCAATGCTTATCTAAATTTCAACAAGACGAATCCATTTCATAGGATTCCAAATTGGACAAAATCATTGATAAGCTAATAGAGATGGAAGAGAACAAGAAAAGGATGTTTTCCAGCCAGGAGGAAAGACAAAAGAGGATGGAGGCAAAGTTTGATCAAGTAACAAAAAATCATGCCACTTCTATTCACAACCTGGAGATTCAAGTAAGACAACTTTCCCGTGAATTTTATAAGAGCAGTGTAGAAGAATCTTTGACCAATATGGAATTATATCAATGAGAGCAATACGAGGCTATCACACTTAGAAATGGGGAAGAATAAGAAGAATCAGTGGAAGACCATTCTAAACTACCTTATAGAAGACTAAGAAATCAAGAGAGAGGCCGAAGAAAAGGATGAAAACCCCTCATATTATCTGCCAGACCTTGGTATACCATGCTCGAACATCGAAAAATCTTTGGTAGATGTCCATGAAAAGAAACTTATCCTTTGGATTAATGATGACCGAGTGACATTCAACATGAATGATTTATTAAAGAATCTAAAGGAGAGTAGCCTATTTATGATAATTGATGTGTTCAAATCATCTGAAGAACAAGAGGACAAAAAATAGATGACAACATACATCAAGTTTGGAGAAGCTATAAAAGTCTCTGTTTGTGAAGTGGAAGAAGTAGAGGAGACAAAGGTGATTAAGGAAGAAAGAGAGCATCTCACCTTCTTACAGGACAAACTGTTGGATTCGATGGAAGATGAAGGGAGTTTTGTTATTCCCTGTTTTGTTAACAATTTGCTCTAAAAAAGGGCATTACTGAGCTTAATTGGTTTTCATAATTTTATCAACATTGTCCTTTTGATTATTTTGCAAGTTATAGCTTACTTACAGGATATAAAATCGATGTTGAATGAAAAAGGTGGAAGCAATTCTCTCATAATTGATCCTGGCTGAGTTTCTAAGGATAGAGCGTCGAGCTACCAATGTTAAAAGAAGCACTACATGGGAGGCAACCTATGAACTATTAAGTTAATGTTATTTCCTTTTATTTCTAGATAGTTGAATTTCATAGTTAGGTTAGTTCATTTCCAAATAAAATTAAGAAGGTAGAGGACTTTGTCATTAATTAGAAGATCGAGGAAATAAGCAAAGAGAGGTGAAAGAGCCATGAATAGTTAAGAAGTTGATAGGTTTCATTTCATGCATGGTTTATAGGATAGTTTGCATTCATTTTGCATATATTTGTTTATTATTTGTGTGTTTTTGTGTGCTTTTATGTTTGTTACGTGTGCAAGAGACCAAAGTGGAGATTGAAATCATAATGCAGGAGATTTGGGCTGTTTTGGAGAAGTTACGTGCTGGAAACGGATACGACATGCCTATGTTGTATCAGGCAAGAACTGGGCCAAATTTATGGATGCGTTTTAAAGCCCAATCGTCATCTATTTTGGGTTGGATCTTTGTTGAAGACACTGGACACCACCTAGGAAGCCATAATGAAGAGTCCAAATTGAAAACTAACTAGGAAACTTCTACTAATTTTGGCTAGGGTTACGAATTGGAGGCTATAAATTCCTTATGGCATAAGGAAATCAGACCACCTTTTTTACAACTTTTGCTTCTCACTTTTGAATGTCCTCTCTTCCTTCCTCCATTTTTCAGTAGTTAGTAGCCAGCCACCATCGTGATTGTAGTTTTCATGTTATTTTCTTGTGTTCTTAGGTTAGCTATGAACAACTAAATCCTTTTCTAGTCAGGGTGTTTGAATATTCAGCCATAGATGATTTGTGAGACTATGTTTTTATTTGTTGATGCAATTCAGATATTTATTTAATTCCTGTGCTTGAACCAGATTTATTATTGCTTAATTTATTATGCAATGTTACGAGTTGTGTGATTGATTAAGTCATAAATTCCTGAATAAGATAGTATTGTCGTGGATATTATTCTATCGAAGTAGTGAATTGGTTTTATCTTACGAACGATGTACGTTGGTGGTAAAATCGATGGAATTAAATAATCTGACTAAATAAATTACGACATTTTTGAATTTATTAGTTAGAAAAAGGCTCTTTTTCATTCTTAATGTAACTAGAGATTAATTTTGTCAGGGCGTTTCCTGGGGGTTGTCTTTAGATTAGGGAAGCAACTTGTCAGGGCATTTCCCAAAGTTACCGACAAAGTAAGAAAAGATTGGTCAATAGGTGCATCACCTTTGACTATAACTTTGTCTATCTGAATTGTCTAATTTATCTTATGATGTCAATGATCGAATTTCCATGATGAATTGAAGAGTATCTTGGCTAGGTTTTCACCAATTACTTTTTAATCTCGTTTTATTAATTGCTATCCCGATCTGTTTTGTGCCAATACCACATGTTTATGTCGTATCTGTCACTATAGCTCTCCTTTAATTTTTCTACATTGCTTTTATTTTTATTTACATTCTCCTGCAATATCAATCCTTTAATCTACTAGTTTTTGAGCATTTGAGTAACTCTGTACTAATTCCCTGTGGATTCGACCTGATTCACTACTAGTTACCTATTTTTTTGGAGAGTTAGAAATATATTTTTATTTTTGGTAGTTTGACAACCTATCAAATTTTGGTGCCGTTGCTAGGGAGTTATGTGTAAAGAGTTATTTATTTTGTTTCTAACTTCTTTTCTAGCGTTTTGTATGCAACCTTCCTCTTCTACAGGTGAACTTCTTTTTGATCTTGAGATAAAGAAAATTGCTAAAAGACTAAGGAAAGAAGCTAGACTGCGTAAGCAACAACCCACCACAGTTCCTGTGCCACCACCAGAATAACAGCAAATCGCTTTATCTTTGTCTGGGTCAGATTTCGATTCAGAACTAAACATGGTAGAGGCACATCCTGAGACACTTCTAGAGATGCTCACATCACCTATGAACACCCAACCCCTGTGCATTCAGTATCCGACTGGGGATGATGGGCTCGAGTTAAAATCTGCACTTATTCAGTTGCTGTCGAAATTCCATGGGTTACAAATTAAAGACCCAAATCGACATTTGAAGGAATTTCATGTGATCTATACTGGGTTTAAACCATGAGGAGTTATAGAAAATCAGATCAAGCTTCGTGCGTTTCCATTTTCTCTTGTGGGTGCTGCGAAAGAATGGTTATTTTATCTACCTCCTGGTTCAGTTAATACGTGGGTTGACATGGCAAAATTAATTTTAGAGAGATTTTTCCCTGTATCTAGAGCTGCGAATTTGAGGAGAGAAATATGTAGTATGAGGCAGCATGATTCTGAATCTTTATATGAGTATTGAGAAAGATTTGAGAAGATGTGTGCAAGTTGCGCACAACATGATATTACTAAACAACTCCTTATTCAGTATTTTTATAAGGGATTAATAAAAGATGAGAGAAGAGTCATTGATGCTGCGAGTGGAGGAGCGTTAGTGAACAAAACCCCTCAAGCTGTGCAAGAGTTGATGTCAGCCATGGCTGTGAATTCACAATAGTTTAACTGTGCATTAACACGACCACGCAAGGAGTACATGAGGTAAGTTCATGAGGTAAGGTCTTCTAGCCTTGAATCTAAACTGGAAAGACTAACTGATTTCTTGGAAAAGCAGATAATGGGTAACGCTAGCACTGTGCAACATGTCCACAAACCTCCTCCAACATGTGGACTATGTTTTTCTCAAGAACACCTAACCGATGCATGCCCCACCTTGTAAAAGGATGAAATGGTAAATTTCATGGGTAATTATGGCAATCACAACTGGAAATATGATCCTTTTTCAAACACCTATAATCCACGTTGGCGTGATCACCTTAATATGAGGTATGGGAACAGAAATAACCAGTAAGGGTAGTACAATCTACCTCGACAGTACCAGCAACAATTAAGGCACGGTAACGATGATGATTTAAAAATGTTGTTAACGAAATTTATTGAGAAAAGTGACAGCAGGATTGGAGCTCTTGAGATGCGCATGGATCAACTAGCCTCCGTGATGACAAGGGTGGAAAATCAAGGTAGGTTACCCTACCAACCAGAGGTAAACCCAAGGCATAATGTCAGTGTTGTCACACACTTCGAAGTGGGAAGGAATTGGACGCAGCAAACTCGAAATAGACGATACGACATGATCTTGTCATATCGACAGAAATAGAAAAGACAGCTCCAAACATCGAGATCGTGTGGCCTAACCCTGAGAAACCACCTTTCCCTCATAGATTAGCAAAGAAGAAGAAGGCCACTGATGATATGGAGGTGTTTGAGACTTTGAAGAAGGTTGAAATCAATATTCCCTTGTTGACTGTAATCAAACATGTACCCAGGTATTGTAAATTCTTGAAAGAGATATGCACGGGAATGAATAAGGTGCGTTATAATGAGACGGTGTTCATAGTAGAATCAGTCTCAACAGTGTTACAAGGTAAGCTACCCATTAAAGAGCGTGACCCAGTTATGTTTGCTATCCCATGCAAAATAGGTAACGTAGGCATTGAGCAAGCTATATGCGATTTAGGAGCTTCAATTAATTTAATGCCGTTATCTATTTACAATTATTTGAATATGGGTCTTTTGAAACATAACGGGGTTGTCTTAACCTTAGCAGATAGATTAAGTGTCTTTCCAGAAGGGGTGTTAGAGGACATCCTGGTTCAGGTCGATGGATTAGTATTTCCGGCTGATTTTTATGTGTTGAATATGGATGATAGGAATACTAGAAATTTTGGCATGATTTTGCTAGGAAGTCTGCTTTTCAAAACATCTAGAACAAAAATAGATGTGCATGCTGGAACCATGACAATGGAATTCGATAGTGCTGTGATTAAATTTGATATCAATAAAGCAATAAAGCACCAAAGTGATTATGTATCTACTTTTACCATAAATACTGTTGATCCCCTTGTTGACAAATTTTTGGAGTTTTGTCGTTGTAATGCTTTGCAGGTAGCCTTAATTGAAGATTTGATGACTCCAAAGTTAGCAAACTAAGACAAAAATTGGATGATACCAGTTCGTTTGTTTCAAGCAGTAAATGATCTGAATGGAAACCGGATGCAGATGGAAGAAAGTAAGTTATGCAGTTCACTGGAGATGATACGACTTGACCATATGGTACCTGTCAGAAATCGAATTTTTCCATCTGTAGTGAAACCGCCAGATCTTGAGCTTACGCCACTACCCTCTCACCTTAAATACGTGTTTTTGGGTACTGGAGACACACTTCCAGTAATTATTTCAAATGAGTTGAGCAAGGAGGAGAAAGAAAGTTTGATCTGGGTACTTCGAGATCACAAAGAAGCTATGGGATGGACTATTGCCGACATCAAAGGTATACGTCCAATGATCTACATGCATCGAATACTTCTTGAGGATGATTACAAACCAAGTAAATAGCCACAATGTGGTTAAATCCTCAATGATGGAAATCGTGAAGAAAGAGAATCTTAAGTTACTTGATGTAGATATGATATATGTTATTTCAGATAGCAAATGGGTCAGCCCAACCTAGGTTGTTCCAAAGCAAACGGGCATTACAGTGGTTAAAAATGATAAAGGCGAGTTGGTTCTGACATGCGTTCAGAACTTGTGGTGAGTTTGCATCGACTACAGGAAGTTAAACTCTGCAACACGCAAATATCACTTTCCCTTGCCATTCATCGATCAGATGTTGGAGAGACTTGCGGGTCGCACCTATTATTATTGTCTGGATGGATATTCTGGGTTCCATCAAATTCCTGTTGCACCCGAAAACGAAGAAAAGACAACCTTCACATGCGCATTTGGTACCTTTGCATATAAGTGCATGCCATTCAGACTCTGCAATGCGCCGGTGACTTTCTAAAGGTTTATGGTAAGTATTTTTTCCGACTTTGTTGAGAAAATAATTGAGGTCCTTATGGACTGTATATGGTGATTCCTTTTCATTTTGTCTAGAGAATTTAGAGAAAATTTTGAAAAGCTGTATTGAAACTAACTTAGTGTTGAATTATGAAAAATTCCATTTCATGATTAGTGAAGGAATCATCCTAGGACATGTAGTTTCGTTTAAGGGGATTAAAGTTGATATGGCCAAAGTAGATGTTATTAGATCTTTACCTTACCCCATGAGTGTGCAGGAAGTTCATTCTTTTCTTGGCCATGCAGGTTTCTATCGGCGGTTCATTAAAGATTTTGCAAAGATAGCTCACCCTTTGAGTTATCTTCTATAAAAAGATGCCGAATTTGTGTTTGGTGATGCATGTCGTGGTGCGTTTGACACATTGAAGGAAAGGTTAGTTTCGGCACCTATAATCGAGGTTCCAAATTGGATTTACCATTCAAAATAATGTGTGATGCAAGTAATTATGCCGTTGGAGCTGTTCTTGGATAACGAGTAGGACGTTATCCACATGTAATTTACTATGAATCAAGAACTTTAGATGAAGCTCAAAAGAACTACACAACCATTGAAAAGGAGCTCTTCGTTGTGCTGTTTGCTTTGGAAAAATTCAGACCCTATTTAATGCAAACTAAAGTGATTGTGTATTCAGATCACGCGGCTTTGAAATATTTGATGAACAAAAAGGATGCAAAGCCTAGGTTGATTCGATGGGTATTGTTGCTCCAAGAGTTTAACATTGAGATAAGGGAGATGAGAACCTTGTAGCTAATCATCTAAGTCAGATAAACACAGATTCCCAGTCTGGAGAGGTGGTTTCAGGTGAGTTTCTGGATGAACAGTTGTTTCGGGTCAATACAACAGGAGCATGTTGTAACCTGTGGTTTGCAGACCTGGTCAATTTTCTAATAGAACACGGATTTCCAGAGGATTATACGAGGGCACAGCGACATAAACTAAAAAGTGAGGCCAAGTACTACATTTGAGATGACCCATATTTGTGGAAGATGTGCTCAGGCCAAATCATAAGGCGATATGTACTCGAGGAAGAGATTTCTTCCATCCTCCAATTCTGTCATTCGTCAGCTTATGGTGGGCACTTTGGACCACAAAGAACATTAAGAAAGGTACTCAAATATGGATTTTACTAGCCTGATTTATTTAGAGATTCATATGCCTTTTGCAAAGCATGCGATAGATTCCAATTTACAGGTAATATTGGTTGCAGAAATGAGTTGCCACAAAAACCTGTTATAGTTTGTGAAATTTTTGATATTTGGGGCATTAATTTTATGGGACCTTTTCCCTTGTCTTTTGGTAATCAATATATTTTACTTGCTATTGATTATGTTTCCAAATGGGTTGAGGTGAAAGCCACACGTACTAATGATGCTAAAGTGGTTGTCGATTTTGTGAAAGTGAATATTTTTGTTAGGTTTGGCACACCGAAGGCTGTCATTAGTGATCCTGGAACCCACTTTTGCAATCAGGTTGTGGAAGCATTGTTCAAAAAGTATGGCGTCACTTATAGGGCATCAACTGCTTATCACCCACAAACAAATGAGTAAGTCGAGTTGTCCAATAGGGAGATCAAGAGCATCTTGCAGAAAATGGTGAATCCCTCGCGCGAGGATTGGAATGCGCACCTTGAGGATGCGTTGTGGGCATATTGAACCGCTTACAAGATGCCATTAGACAAGTCACCCTATCGACTAGTCTATGGCAAGACATGTCACTTACCCGTGGAAATAGAACATCACACATTTTGGACGATTAAAATGTGCAACACAAGTTATGATGAGGCAGGGCAGCAATGTAAGCTTCAACTCCAAGAGCTTGAGGTAATCCGCAACAAATCTTACGAGAATGCCATGATTTACAAAGCTAAGACCAAGGCATTTCATAATAAAAAGCTTGCTGAAAAAAGGTTTAAAATCGGTTAAAAGGTACTTCTCTTTGACTCTACTTTTAAACTTTTTAGAGGTAAGTTACGTTTTAAGTGGGTTGGTCCATTTGTTATTGCAAAAGTTTATAATAATGGTGCCGTTGACATTCAAAGCATGGATACTTCAAAAAATTTTAAAGTCAATGGACATAGATTGAAACCCTACTATGAAGGATTTGAACCACGCTTAGTTGAGGTATATTACGTCAGTAAACCAGATTACAACTAAGTGTGGCCCTGTCGAGCCAAAGATGTTAAACAAAGGAGCTACTTGGGAGGCAACCTAAGGAATTTTTAATTTTAAGCTTCAATTTTTATTTTTTGTGTTATTTCATTTATTTTGTGTTGATTTATTTTAATTTTTGATTCTGTGCTTAGTGCTTAAATATTGGTCGAGAACTGATGTGTGTGTGACAGTGCATTAATCGTCATAGCTGCTAGTGATTACAGAATGGTATACGACATGGGCATGTCGTATGTCTGTGTTCGCATAACTGTAAAAAACTACAAAAATTTTAATTGTTCCAAGTTTGCCCGTTGTTTTGTAGTGTTTATATGCTTTATAGGGTAAGTGTTTTGGCGTGCACAGATGGGATTCATTTTTTTTTCACACCTAATGAAAAGTTCAAATGTGGGTTACATAATTGTTTAAACCAATGAGGGAAGTCCATGGCAGTTTCAGTAGCGAGCCCCCTCCATTTCCTCCGTCAGCATGTTCCTGATAACTTCTGCCCTTACTCCATGCCTTTAATTTATATTGTCTTATCTTTGTTTACATTGCAGACAATGTAAGTTATAAGTGTGGGGTGGGGAAACTGCTTTCTTTTGATATTTGATAGCTTTTTTTATATTAAAAAAAATTTGCTAGTGTTTCTGTGATTTTGCGTCTATTGCATTATGTCTTTTCTGCATGTATTGTTTGCGTTGTTGTGTATGGGTCTACTAGATACGACGTTGCCATATGGTAACTAGTTACACCTGTTAGTTTATTTATTTTCATTTTTGAATGATCATGCATCAATTAACATGCAAAATAGAGTAAATCCCATCTTAAATAGTCTTGTCTTGATGTGATTTGATAAGTTCGACTCTTTAAGTGTTTTTAGCTTAATTGATCTATTTTGACTCCCATCCTAGCATAACTTGAACCAACTAATACACTTAGAATCAAATAGGCCCTTGGCAAAATACACCCTATAGGAGTAATAACATACACTACACAAAATTAACCGTGAGATTTTTGAGCCGCTTAAGAGGGAGTACAACATTACATGTAATCCATATTTCTTTTGTATGTGCATGTATAGTGTGTTCCTTGCCAGAATCTGACGTTTGAGTTCCTATCAAAGCCACATTTAGTACATCGAGATGAAACTAAGGCATTGTTTGCGTAACCCTTTGCTAACCAATTTCTTTGAGTATCCACCTAAGTGAATTATCCCTTGTAGTCCCCGTTTGAGCCTAAGACCTTTCTTTGTTCTTATGTTAAAAACCTAATAAACCCTATCCTTTTTTTCTTCGTTAGCCCCAGAATTTGGCACCCAACTAAGAGGAATTGCCAAGTAACATGTGTCTATTTTGTTGAATCATATCCTTCATATGTATAATGTTTACGTCATGCTCCTAGTTGTTACGTGGTGTTAGGCTTGAGAGTTAGAAAACAATTCGGGGGAGAAAAAAAAGAGAAAAAAGAAAAAATAAAGAAAAAAAGAAAAAGGAAAAAGAAAAAAGAAAAAATAATAACAAAAGAAAAATATATATTCAAATTAAAAAATGTTTCCTTCCCCCGAAACAAGATTTATGAGAAACACCTTGATGAATGAATGGAGAATGATGATTGTATAGGAAGGAATGGTTCAGCTAACTTGTGAAAAATTCTATAGCCATATGTGTTGTATAAGATGTGTGTTACTTGGTACATACTTTGCTCCTTTTGGTTTTTCTTTCTTTGTCAACCCATAGCCACAGTACAAGCCTTTAAAAGACCTAGTTGATCAATGTGGGTTTTTAAATCCGAGCTAGTGGTAGAGATTGGACTCTATGTCAGGACTATGGAAAGGACTACTATGCATTGATTTTGAAAGAAACACCACACCCAAAAATTTTGCATGAGTGATTGAGTAAATGTAACATCCCCTCACTTATTGGGAAGGGTATTTTGGTCAATTTGGAATGAGTTAGGATTATTTAAAGTGTTTTGCTATATTCATGCATTCATATATGCACATAAGTAGAAAATAGTCAATTTTTGCACATGTAAATGTTTGTACATGCATTCATGACATGTTTAAATATGAATAATTGTGTATTATAGAAAAGTGCTTTGAGTGAATGATAATTTGAATTGGAGAGGTTCATAGCGGTTTTCCCAATTTTAGAGAATTATAAGAATTTTTCGGGAATTTTTCAGAATTGTTTCCGGACCCAAAAAATTGCTAAGTGACAGATTAGGGGTTATCTGGTAGTGAAATTTACTGTCCAATGGCACTGGAAACTTAGGTATTTGAAATTAGGAATTTTTGGAATTTAGCCACTGGAAATTGGAGAGAAATTGAAGTGAATTGGGATGAAAATTAGTAGCCAATGAGAGTGTGACACATGTCACCACTCTTAATGTTATTTTATTAAAAATTCACCCTCCTTAA